>APFE031075249.1:15868-54074 GCA_000404065.3 Pinus taeda | reverse complement strand
GCAGGCCGTGGACTGTTTCCCTCTCTGAGGGTTTTAACCACGTCAAAATACTAGTGTATTGATCTGTGATCTGTTTGTGAGCGGTGTCCTTCTGGTGTTCTGTCTGAGGAACTTACCCTGTAAATTCCTACACTGTTATGGAAACAAGTTTACCTTGCAGCACTGCCATCCAGATTTGTATATTGCACCAGACTACAAGAAGTCTTCCAATTACCTTTTGAGTCTTATACATGGGGAGAGATATATGCTCACATCACAAAGACCCTGGTAAGTCTCTGTACTAGCTCAAAAGTTAATAAATCTCTGGAAAAACTTTCCAGATTACTAGATAAGAAGTCCATTTGCAGTAAGTATGGACTGAAAACAGATGATCCTTTGATGAAAAGGAGAAAAACGAAGAAAAGAGCAAAGAGAGAATTCAGAGAAACATTCTACAAAAATCATAGAAATTATCCAAAGCACAAAAAGGAATATCCTAAGGAAACCCGAGGCCAAACCTCCAAAAGACAAAAGGGATATTATAAATATGTTCCAAGAATGCATTATTATAATCCTTCAGATATTCATCTACATTCTGCAAAACAAGAAGAATGGAATAAACTCACATGTTGGTTGTGTGGACATAATGGACATACTTCTTCCAGATGTCTAGAAGGTGAAGCTTCAAAGAAAAATAGAGGCAAGAAATCAGAAGCCTTTGTCCAGAAAGGGAAACAAGTTAAGCAGGAAGGAAGGGGACCGATGCAGTGCATGAAATGTGGTTCTCATACTCACAAGACAGAACGCTACCCCAATGTTGGGATCAGAGAACTAGCTCAACAACACCAGATTGAAGAATATTCATATGATTCTTTCAGTTCTTCATCTCAAGAAGAACTACAAGCACATATGCAGCAATATTCAGATTCTGATACCTCAGACTGTTTATGTTCTGAATCTGAAGAATGTGCATGTCAAGTTCACTATGATTTTGATTCAGAATTCTATAGTGATTCCAGTGAAGAAGGGAAAAACCTTAAGCCCCAAAAAGAGAAAGTTCTAAAGGCTGCAACTGAAGAAGATGAGATAAAATTTTTATCTCAAATCCAGGCCATGGAATATAGTGAGATAAAAAATCACCCGATTGGAGCATTCATGGACCAGCTCAAATCCAAAGCTTCAAAAGATTCAGGTAAGAAATCTTTATTTATTGATGCCTCATTTGAAAGAAATACTAAATCATTTCAAATGCATCAGGAGAAACCTGGCAGGGTGAGATCACTCACCTTGGGAGAAGTGAGTCATGAGATTCACAATCTCAAATAAGAGATTTCTACTATAAAGTCCCAGATTGTAGAACTACAAAAGGGAAAGCAGAAAGTTAATAAAGAAGAAGAAGACCATCCATGGGATACTACTCATTACAACAGTAATAAAAAAAATGAAGTTGCTAAAGGATTCAAAGATCCAAATTTTGGATTCAAAGAGATGAGGATTATGACCATTTCTTATCAGAAACATCATGTCAGGATTAATATCTGCATCAAAGGAGAAATGTTTGAACTGGTTGCTCTTATTGAGGAGCAGATATAAACATTCTCAATATAAATACCATTCAAGCAAAACATTAGGTTGCTGCAGAAAGAAAAGTGATGGGCTTAGGAAACAAAAAGCTCATGTATGAAGTACCCAAAACATCTCTATGTTTTGAGCAGCACTGCATTAACTTAAAATTTGCAGTTGCAGATATTCCTATTGTTTTCTTGGTAGCTACAGAACCTCACGGTTCATTAAGATTGAAAAGTGGAAAGGCCGGATATATCATATCAGTCCCCACATCTAAGGGGACAAGAAAGAAGATTGAACTGCCATACATTTCAAATCCAAGGATTTCCACGATGGTCCAAACTATGCAAAATTTGGACAAAGTCGAAGCAAGATTGACATATTTGAAAGATCTGAAATCCAATCTCAGAATTGAAGAACAGCTCAAACATCCTCAAGTAAAAAGAAGAATCAAGGATTTGAAGAAGCAAATAGAAGAAGAATGCTGCTTCGAAGAACCTAATGCATTTTGGCACAGGAAGCAGCACACAATCGAGCTCCCTTATAAGGAAGGATATGCTGGCAAGCCTTGTAAAAGTCGAGAAATACCCATGAGTAAAGAATATAGAGACCTCTGTGAAAAAGAGATCCAGCAGATCCTTGACAGAAAGCTAATCAGAGAATCAGGCAGTCCCTGGAACTGTTATGGATTCTATGTGAACAAGAGAGCAGAACAGATCAGAGGAATTCCAAGGTTAGTAATAAATTACAAGCCTTTGAATTCAGTCTTAGCAGATGATACATATCCCATAGCACACAAAGGAGATTTGATCAAAAGGATAGCAGGAGCTAAGATTTTTTCTAAGTTTGATTTGAAGGCATGAGTTTGGCAAGTTGCCATTATAGAGAAATATAAGTTCAAAACTGCTTTCAGCATACCAGCAAGCCACTATGAGTGGAATGTGATGCCTTTTGGACTAAAGAATGCACCATCAAAATTCCAAAAGGTAATGGATAAAATTTTTAAGCCATATTCTAACTGGCTTATTGTATATATAGATGATGTGTTGATATTCTCTAAGAATATTCAAGAGCATTTCAAGCATGTGAATATTTTCAAAAACTTAGTCAAACACAATGGTCTTGTTCTTAGTAAGAAAAAGATAGAGGTGTTCCAAACTACTATCAAATTTCTAGGACACACAATCTGCAATGGCCAGATTTCACTGCAAAAACATGCATTAGAATTTGCAGATAAATTTCCTGATGTCATAACAGAGAAGAATCAGCTGCAAAGATTCTTAGGTTGTCTCAACTATGTCAGCAATTTCTATCAGGACTGTGCAACTGATAGAAGGATACTAAATAAAAGATTGAAGAAGAACCCCTAGAATGGACAGATGTCCATACAAAGGCAGTACATAACATTAAAGCCAAGGTAAAAACTTTGCCTATTTTATATGTTGCTGATGATCTTGCATTTAAAATTGTGGAATCAGATGCAAGCAATGTTGGATGGGAAGGTATTTTAAAGCAGAAAGTTGGAGATGATGAACAAATTGTTCAATTTGCATCTGGAGTATGGAATCCAACTGAACAGAATTACTCCACGATAGAAAAAGAAGTTAAGGTAGCATGGAACTGTATCAGTAAGTTTGAGGTATATCTTATTAATAAGCCTTTTTTACTAAGAATTGATGCATCAGCTTTGTAAAAAGTATTGACAAAAGAGATCAAGAAAGCCAGATAAGCAAAGTTTGGGAGGTGGCAAGCACTTTTTTCCAACTTTGATTTTCAAGTTGAGCACATTAAAGGAAAAGAAAATAGTCTCAATGATTTTCTCATCAGGGAATATATTGAATCACGAGAACATGTCATGATGATAGTCACAGAGTGGGATCAGAATCAAAGACAAGAGGTACTAAGGACTATCCCAGATAATCAAGACTGGGAAGAATATAAAAGAAATTGGAAACCCACTTGGTAGCTCAGAAATACAAAAGTATTGGATGCCAACTTGCAACCTCACATTGACATCCAACACTTTGTACTAGAAAGGAAGGTGTACCCTAAAGGAAGCAAGTGGATTCATGATATGATTTATGAGAAAGCACGGAGAGATGCCGATATTGCACAACAAGCTTTGGAACAAAATTTTCATGATATTGCTACCATTTGGTACCATGGAGGACCTAGCACGGGCATACATGAAAGATTCATTTGCATCTACAAAACAAGAGATCTCTGGAAGGAGCCAGGACATTTTCCAACTCAGCTTGCTGCTCGTTGGCCAAGGAATGACCCAAATACTATTTTTCCTGACACCGTATATAACTTTCTGGTTATAAACAACTTTGGTGGGATTTTCTTAACGTTGATGACAAAATAGGAACTCACTATACAAAGTTGAAATTCAGCACAGTTGGTCACTACCAAGGATATCAACAATGCAAATGGTTCAGAGATTGGTGGAATGATTATGCTGTTAACAGAATTGCAATGGACCTAGTATGGCACGAGCAATATGGCAAAAGCCATTGTAATTTATGTATTGAACAACATCTTGAAGAATGCTTTCACCCTATCTACAAAACTGTCAAAAATATGAGAGAAAGTGAATGGTCTCCATCCTATAATATAAACTACTCACTCGAAGAATACATGAGAGAACATTTAGAGTGGCTAGTTTTAACTAAAGTAAAATATCAGATTGTTTTGGGGAAACCTATGATTGTCCGCAGGATATACACAAAAGCCTGGGATGAAATATTGTATAAAAGAAATAGATTCCTTGAACTGACAATATTTTGACGGTTCACATGGGCTTTTCGTAAAAAGCATCCATAGTGTAATAATGAGGACCAATCACAAGGGCTAAATTGTGATCAGATTTCCTATGGGCTTTGTTGTACTAAAGCATCCACTGTGTAAATAATTCATGTATCTTACTTTCGGTCTTTTCTCGTGGACTTTAATAAAAGCATCCACTTTCTACTGTCGGAATCTCTTTCCATAAGATTAGCTTTTCCGGACTGGAATCTTGTGCGGATGTTAAAACGTTTTGAGACTTTTGAAATGTATTTGATGATGAATAAAAGTTTTGCAACGTCCGGAGATTTGATTCAGGAATATTTAAGTTATTTGTTGTAAATTTTTAATGGTTTAATTTACAGATAGAAGAGGTTAATGGTGTTGGAGGAGTTTTCTATTGTTTTATGATCTATTTTCTGGGAGTTGGGTTGGATAGGTGGACGGTGGAAATTTTCATTCATTTTTTTTATTTATTGGGTAGTGATTTATTGAAGATGGCAAAGGAAGCTAGATGTGTTAGACAGGTTGTAGGGGTGATAAATTCAACTTTCATTGCTATACTTACAAAGTTTTTTTGTTCTTCTCCTTTCAGGTATTTCTACTCTATCTCTTTGTGTAATATAACATTTAAATTGATTTCTAAAATAATTTCTAACCAGTTGAAAGGGAGTTTACTTGTTTATATTTATGCATAACAGTTTGGCTTTCTTTGGAACCAACAAATACAAGATGTGGTCTCCATTACTCAAGAATGTATCAACTCAATTAAAACACATGAAAAAGAGGCTCTTGTTTTAAATTTGGATCTACACAAGGCCTATGATTGTGTAGACTGGGATTTCCTACGAATGATTCTGACCAAGATAGGGATATCTCTTGGAATCATAGAATGGATTATGGCAGGTTGTGGCTCAGGCTCGCCTGATGTGCCTTTGAAGCTTGTAGATGGCCATCACTCACCCCCCCTCCCCCTTGTTAGATACAAGGTGATATGATCGAGAAAAATCAACTGCAAGATTTTTCAATACTCTAGAACAAGTTTTGACATATGACTGAAATATCTTCTTGGTTGTTGAAGCCCATTGCTAAGAAGTGATCCATCCAAGATGAATCTCTGTTCTTGCAGGAGGCTTGTTTTTTAAGCATATGTTTGAAGAATGAGTGGTTTTATGACATTGCTCACATGGATGAAGATCAAAACAGTGATATTTCATATGGCCAACTTGGTCACAGTGTTGGAATTTAACAACTTTTGGCTGTGAATGTGGAGGAACATAATCTGGAAGAGGTGAAGGTGAATTGTCATGAAGGAATCTAGCACTCTGAAACTGGATGGGATTTGAGTAACCTGGAATGTGAAATGAAACCTCCTTATCATATCGAAGACATGTTTTGTGCTTGTTATGGACAAGCTCTTCCCAAGGTCTGATGATGGGCTTTGGAAGCATATGTTGAATTTTTGCTTCTGCATTCAACTCTGCTCTTGAGATGGGTACTGCATCTGAATCAATCTTAATCTCATTGATATTATTACTTTCTAGCAACTGATGGGAGTTTGTCTCAATTTTCTGAATACAAACAAATTCAAAATGATGACTCCATTGTTGTAATTCTGCTTGCTGTAGCTAAGATTCAAGCTGCAAAAATTCAATGTTTTCTTTTGCATTTTGTAAAAAAGTTCGAACCTTGGAGAGAGTGTCCCTAATGATTTGGACCATCTCATCAACAGTGGAATGAATTAGATTATTTGGAAACTCTAATACATCATCAAGTTTAGCCATTTTCTTCAACCTTATAAATAATATCTTAAGCTCGAAATTGCACAAAACCCTCTTTTTGTTTCTTTTTTGTTTTTTTTTTGTTTTTTTTTAGTAGTTGCAACTTACAACCTTTTTTTTTGAAAGGCTTCTCTACACACTATTCAATGAATCTTCATATGCTCTGAAATTCAACTCATTAACTAGTGCAATCTAATAATATATATACCAATACAGTCTTCAAAGCATATGACAACACTAGAATATGACAATGAATGATTGTTAAACTATATGAATGAAACACAAACACATAGGAATATGTGTCAATGCACAAGTCACTGACATTTGAAGCTTCTTTCCATACTTTAGATGGATGTTTGAAGATTTTTTTTAAACGTCGTAGACAGTACCCTACACGCTTTGTCTCAAATGTTCTCTTCCTATAGATATTACCAAAATATCTCCCATAGTTTCTCCTTTCTCACACTTTGTACAATATTTAATATATCATTTGGAACAATCTAAAAGTGCTTCATAAACCACTAAGGCTCTAAAAGCACTCCGTAAACCAACGAGGCAGTTCATTCACAATCAAACCAAAGCTTAAGCTCCATTAATTGTACAACCCTTCAGAGAACTTTCGAATATACCTAGGTTGAGGCGGAAGTATCATGTGCATGAATATGTTTCTATTGTATTTCTCGTAGTCAGTTGAATCATTCTCGCAGATGCTCAAACATCCCCAGATTTCAATTTTTTGTGAGTGATAATGGTCTCTAGAGCTCTAATAATGGATTCTTTCCTTGGCAATTTACAGGAGGCAATATTTAAAATGAATTTAGCCACTTTACATATGGAAATGTTGTTTCATTCAATGACAGTTGGGCTACCCCTTTTGATCATACCCATGGGGCTAACAGGTGAGATGTTCAGAGCATGGACCTCCTGCTCCCAACATCTCTACATTTATCTCGTGCTCATCTTTGAAGCAATGGTGATTTTCGTTGGTAAGCTATCAGTGCTCTATCTAATCGCAATTTTTGGTGCCACAACAACTACCATGGTGACCAACAGTAAGACAAGTTATTAATTAGTGAATCAATCAAAAGGACTTGGCTCAACACACAAGTATTCAATAGATTTCAACCAACGCACTAGAAGACAATGATGTTGGTATGTAGGTTAGAACATTATGTGTATAAGTCATGCACAGATGCCAAGGCCTTTGAGTGGAAAGAGCATCAGAAAGCATATCGTTAGAATAGACAGAGTGTCAAAAAGAACTTTCTAAGGCAGACAATGTAGCTAAAATATAGCTGATAGGATATTCATCAAATGTAGGACTCATAGCCAAACTTTCATGCACATAAAAATCACAAAATCCGTGCCTCAAAATGAAGCAGGGTGGGAGAATGCCCACTCTGATACCATGTTAAACATGTACATGGAGGAGGCAGAATATGAATGATAAACATTGAGTTGCGTATATTATTGACATGATATACATTTATAGTACATTGGAGTGATTGTTGGATTCCATGTTCGAAGGTCTCTTGGACTCTGGTAGTTGTTCACATTCCACACCAACCCATAGAGGATTAGGTGTCCAACACATCCAACCAAGACGGATATTTAAAATGACAATTCTCTTAGGAAATGTCCTTCCTCAAGCAATGGAATCTGTGTCCCTTGTTCTCTAAGCCTTTTAAATAATTACAAATATCTATAATGAAAGAAATATCAATGAGGAGATGTTACAATTCCCTCCCCTTGGGGGAAGCACTGTCCTTGTTGTTTAATAACCATACACCACAAAACATGCTTTAGACCAAACATTGTAGATTATGGAGCTTTATATACACAACCATGTACAACATTTACAATATATTTACATTTTCTTTACTCAAGAAATAAGAAAGGATATGTTGCATGCATCAGGTCAGCCATTTCCCATGTGGCTTCCTCAGGCCAAAAGTGCCTCTACTACACTTGCAGGAAGGTAAGATTTGCAGGCCAGGAACCCATTGGAGAACGTATCACCCAAGCTCATGATGGATAACGTCATAGATCATCCTAAGTAATCAAGGGTATCATCGTGAAACCGTGAAGCATGTCTGGGAGTCTACCATATTCTTAAGATAGAGACATAGTCAACAAGATTCGCTTGAAGAAGCCTGTGGAACAACAAAGCTTATAACCGGGGAGGTTCTAGAGCTCTTCATCTAAGACACTACATGATGTAGTGTCAGGGTCCCTTGGCCAATTCATGACAAGAATGAGAGAGAACGCCTTGTTGCGATGTATAGGTGTGAGGACATGAACTTAAAGGAAATTTTGGGATAACCTTATCCTTTGGATGTTAAAAACCCTAATCAATGCAGGCTGCTGATTGGTGGAACCAGATTCCCCCTCACGTGATTGATCAAAATGATGTGGCAGAAAAGACATAGACCCTAAAGCTCGGAATATAATTTAATTTAGAGTCAGGGACTCAATGGTAAAGGGTGTCGAGGTTTTGTTGAGAGATGGCGACAAAATCTTCTTTCGTCACTCAGATCCATCAAGTGGGGAAGCTGCTAGAGGTGGCCATCCCAGAAGCCTACATGAAATTAAGTTGTTTTGATAGTCCTACCGAGTTGTTGTTGTGAAAACACAACACCCTTTTTTTTCATTTCATATAGGATTTGAGTGTGTTTACTTCATTTCTAGACTAACTTGATTTTTATTTACATTTGTATTATTTCTATAGTTTGCCAAATTTGACCATAAACTTTGTCAATAGTTTTTTCTAAACATTTTAGAATAATGAATAAAACATAGCCCCCAAAACGAAGATCTTCATTAGTGGCTATATTTTCCAAATAGTGGCTTTTATCTTACAAAGCAAGTGTGTCTTTTGATAAAGTAGTTGTAGTATATTGGTTGGAGGAACCTTTTTATAATAGAGTTATATCAGATTTATGACATGGGAGGAATTCTTTTAGAAATCTGTGATACTAAAACTCTGATACATATAACATTGGTCCTTTGTAATAGTAAGCAAATATATAAACTCTAAAACACATAAGTGATATCCCTTTTAAAAGTTTTCATCGTATTCTAATAAGCACTATCGGAGGACCCCGCATTGCATATCATACTCCATTTTATCATATCGGAGATTTCCTATCGGCGTTTTTGTTATGTGACACCATGCAAAGCCTCGGATCTTCGATATGCAATAAAGGTTTGTACTCTGATATTGCGATATGCTAATCTCGCAAGTTCTCTAATATCCTTGAAGGCGTCTATTCCAATATGCAATTACCTCTAACCTCTGATTTGCTCGAATCTCTGATATCTAGACCATATAACATATAACATTGGTCCTTTGCAATAATAAACAAATATCTAAACTCCAAAACACATAAGTGATAGCCCTTTTAAAAGATTTCAAGGTATTATAATAAGCACTATCAAAGGACTCCACATGCCATATCATACTTCGCTTTAGCATATCATAGATTACTTATCAGCATTTTTGTTATGTGACACCATGCAAAACCTCTGATCTCCGATATGCGATAAAGGGTTGTCCTTCGTTATTGCGATATGTTAATCTCGCAGGTTGTCTGATCTCCTTGAAAGCATTTTTTTTGATATGCGATTACCTCCGACCTTCGATTTGCTCCAATCTCCGATATTCGGACTAGGGAGATGTATTAACATTGGTTAATAAGAATTTCACATTTTCCTTGATATCGAAACTTTTGAACGAAACCTCTGATATTAAATCATTGATCGTCGATTCACTTATGGACCCAAAAAAATTATAAGATTGTATTTAATCTAAGATTGCATATGTTTATCATAAATTTCGTTATGTGTCACAATTTAAAATATTCAATAATTTGGATGTGATATTGACATTAAAACGAGTTTAATCATGATTTTGCATCCACCCCATATTGAATTTTCCCATATCGCAAATGTTATGTGTGATCTCATTTCAAATCGGATGTCCCATTCAAATTAGAGATCAGAGATCAGGGTTTTTGAGTGGTAACACATAAAATGCGCTTCCAATATGCGATAAAGGTTGTACTCTAATATTGTGATATGCTCATCTCTTAGGTTCTCTGATATCCTTGAAGGTGTCTCTTCCGATATGAAATTATCTTCGACCTTCAATTTGCTCGAATATCTGATATCCGGACCATATAACATATAACATTGGTCCTTTATAATAATAAGAAAATATCTAAACTTCGAAACACATAAGTGATAGCCCTTTTAAAAGATTTTGACGTATTATAATAAGCATTATCAGAGGACCCCATATGTCATATCATACTCTACTTTAGCATATCGTAAGTTCCCTATCGGCGATTTTTGTTATGTCACACCATGCAAAACCTTCTACCTTCGATATGTGATAAAGGGTTGTACTCTGATATTGCGATATGCTAATCTCGCAGGTTGTTTGATATCCTTGAAGGCATATTTTCTGATATGTGATTACCTCCAACCTCTTATTTGATCCAATATCTTATATCTGCACCGGACAAGTGTATTAATGTTGATTAATAAGAATTTCACATCCGCCTTAATATCAAAACTTTTGAAGGAAACCTCTGATATAAAATCGTCTATCATCGATTCACTTATGGACCCGATAAAATTATAATGGAGTTTCCCATATTGCAAATGTAATGTGTGGTCTCATTTCAAATCGGACGTCCCATTCAAATCAAATATTAGAGATCGGGGTTTTTGAGTGCTAACACATAAAAGGTGTTGATATGATTTCTCTTATGTTCCTCTATTATCATTTTTCTTCCCTTTGTCCCTTTCTCTTAGGCATATGCGGTCTTCCCATGTATTTGCTTCATGGTTTGGCTCCTATCTTGACTTATAGTACAAGTCTTGCCATATGATTGAAATCGGCCTGTAGAATACGACGATTTTCCTCTTTGTGAATAACATCGTTCATAAGTTGAATCACTGGATTGACGACGAGTTTTCTTATGGTGTTGCTCACAAATCTAGTGAAAATATCCATGGCTGTATAGCTTTCTTGATGTTCTTGTGGTAGGAGCAGAGCTTAGTCAAAAAGAGCATGAAGAAGTGGAGGAAGGAATGGCATCCAAAAATCTTAACAAATTTTCATCATTTGAACCTTGAGGATATTTTCTTTCTCCATGGATTTAATGGCAATGCTTTGGCTTGTGTTTAAGTTTCTATCGTGATATACCTTGGTGAACGTCCCTTGCTTGAGCAGGTGCTAGAGGGAAAATGTTTTTGGGATTAGATGGATGAGTCTACATATTGTGATATGTTAATATGGCAGGTTCTCCTATATCCTTGAGGCATCTGTTTCGATATGAGATTACCTCTGACCTCCGATTTGCTCCAATCTTTGATGTCCATACCCGACAGGTGTATTAATGTTGATTAATAAGAAATTTTCGTTCATCTTGATATCAGAACTTTTGAAGGAAACCTTCGATATCAAATCGTTGTTCACCGATTCACTTACAAACCCGATAAAATTATAAGATTAGATTTAATCTAAGATCACATCTGTTTATCGAAACTTTCACATCGAAGGGGTGACGACAGTTTAAATATTTGTTCTATCTCTCTAAATCATGAAGTTGGACGAACACAGGCTAATGAAGGTTTTTATGTAAACTTGGGTGGGAAGGGTTAACACAGGTTTTATATGATAAAATTTATTGGGGGGCTTCACTCATTTCCTCTCCACCTAGATCAGGCCATGTCACTCATCGGAGATCGCAAGTTTTGGGACTGCAACCAAGTGCTACGTTGTGAACATGCCAATTGTGATTCCTAGATATTATAAAGGCCTAGGCCTGTGTGCTATGGTCCCATGCGTTACACATTGGAACCATTTGTAGCACAATATTCTAAAGAATCAACCCCCTGTCCCAAGCTAAAGGGATTAGCCCCGAAAGATTAAGTTTATGGCACCGCTCAGTGGATTTATGGTGTAACATCCTATCCACAGTCATGATGTCATACTCCTCCATGTGGCTGGTGAGTGGTTATTAAGAGTCACATAACCTCGGGCAAAGAAAATCGGAGATGAGAGGCCCACGGTCAATCATACCATCGAAATGGTATCTTCTTTGAAGGTTGACGAATCTGCTACAGTGTTGTGAAGAGGAAACTCACCATAAAAAACCTATCGGCTTAATGACCATAACCACTCTGCCACTTTAAATTAATAATGTTTAATATTTAACAAAATACTTTTAAAAACTATTCCCAATATCAATGTTGAAGAAGAAGATATTGGCAAAAGATATAGTAACCCTTCATAGTAATTTTATGTAGAAATTTTGAAATTCCAATTAAAGGAATAAGGTTTTTTTATGTGTTTAATTTGAAAAGACATATTAAATATTATGCAGTAAGTTTTCCTTAAAATTGCTTTTGCTTGGTTAAGAGTTTGTCTTTGTGAGACTTAAGGAAATAGGTTAACGGCCCAAGGTGCAGAGACATCTAGTGGGAGTAAAAGTCTACCCCCTTACTGACCACCAACAAGTTATTCTAGGCGGCATGGTTTTCCTTGAATAACCATGATGATTCAACTTACATTCTCAAATAGAAATCGGTGATGGTTGTCCTCACTGTTAGTTTGACTACTGAATTATGATAGATTTTCCCACTATGTAAAAAAAAAGTCAATGGTTGGCTCGCTGCCTTTTTATTTTGTCCATTAAATAAAAAAAATGATATTCAATGAATAAAATGAAAAAGTAGTAAGTTGATCATTGAATTACTACGTGATGTTTAATATTTTCCCTTCAGAAAAACATGAGATGAGATTTTATGTTCTAGAGAAATTGAGCTTCCCACATTCAACAACATTAGTTGTGGTTTATTTATCTTTGCAAATTTACCCACCCTTGCTTTAAAGAGTAGGTGAGTGTATCCATTATAATAATAAAGGGAAAATCTCTTTAATGATTCCCTAAATCTCTTCCCGTTCATATACCCCAACTACAGTAGGAACTTCAAATCTGAAACATCGGTAAAATTCGACAATTTATGCAACTCTAATGCCCATTTTGATCATTTACTCTCATCACCCCAAATTCCATCTTTTACCCTAAGGTCAACACTTAAAAAACTAAAGTATTTTAGATTTTTGTTTTAAAATTGGATTATGAGTCAACCCTAGTGTTCGTGTTTTACCTTTCTCAATATGTATGCTTGCTCATTGACAACTAGACTATGGTTGGTAAATGTTAATAGGAATCAATTCATAATAACCATCAAAACCCTTACCCCTATATTATAAATAATATTCTTAACTATGGAGATACACCCCACTTTATCATAGACATTCTTAATTTGTAAATAGATTTTGTTACAATACCATGGCCAATATCATGGCTTATCAATACCACATACCCAATAGGTCAAGTGTTCATGTGAAATTTTATTTAATTAATTAAATTGAGATAAAATAATTAAAGGGATAAACCCTTGCTCGAGAGTAAGATGGATGTAGGCTAGTATAATTATATCAAATTTTAAGGTCACAGCCAAGAGACCCCCTTCTTAGTCTAAGAAGGAATACATACTCTACCCCCCTCTGGTTTTGAACTTGTGACCTCTTAAGAAGAAATACATGCTCTTAACCATTAGGCCCACTCAAGCTGTAATGTGATTATAATATTTTTCTTTTAAAAGTAATAAAAAATTATTATAAAATTAAATTCAAAAATATTTATAAAATATTTTGAGTGTGAAATGAGAGATGGTTTTTGGGCATGTTATATTGATGAGCCATGGTATTCGCACATGGTATTGTAACAAATTTTATTCACAAGTTAATAATTTCTATGGCAAAGTGGCCCTGAATATCCATTTTGTAAGGTAAAATGGATCTTAACTTATTCTTGCTACTTATATATTTTAATGTAATAAGTATATTATGATCTTTTTAATATAAAAAGCTATTCCTAATTTTATTAATAAAAACAAAATTACAATGTAACCAGTTTGAATTTTATTATTTTGATTAATTTTAACTTTTTAAAAACACTACAAAATCTCCCTTAGACTCTATATTAATTTTAACCGACATGTAAATGTTTGCGAATTTAGACATATTAATCTAAATTCAACATATTAAATGTACATATAAAAATATTTCAAATTTTTTATATTACATCTACACATTACCCCTATACTTAATTGTAGAGTGCCGCCCCTTCACATAATAATATATTATATACTCATTTTCCTCCTCTCTGTAGCTATATTTGTTGTTACATCGATATGTAGAGTTGTATTTAACCAAAAGATAGAATAATAATTTTTGTTTTTTATACGTGTCACTGGGATTTATAATGTTGAGAATATTTTCATCTTCGCTTGAAAAAAATTAATTACACAATGAAATGTTATGATTAATGAAAAGTTATTTGCAGTTACATATATTTAATAAATAAAATGTTAGGCTCTATGTAATTTGGTTAATTTGATTTTATAACTTCAATCATCTATAATGCTTAGTGGGGAAGGAGATTGAGCATTCAAAAAAGCCACCATCCCATCACATTTTATTAGGATAGTAGTAAAAGAGGTTATGCAAACAAAGTTGCTTAAGGACCGGATTACAGAATGCTAAAGCAAAGTGTCTAAGCATTTTAGGCAATTTCATTCTTTATTTTACAATTGAATTTATTTTATGTTTATGTTGTACCACCTGAGAAAGTAATTCATTCGAGCAACAAATTTAATGCATTGACAACAATTTACGTAATTTTTTGAGTAAACGTTTGAATCTTTAATCATTTTGCCTTTATTTTATTTTTGACAAAGTATTTTTTCCATTTTTGTGGCAAGATTAAGCCATTATGAGGGAGATGTTGATCACAGAAATTGAAGAATAAGGTTGGTGCGACTAAAAATACAGGAAAAAAATAGTTAAAGATAGAAAAGACATTTAATGGTGTTTATTTGTGGCAACTGTAGACTTACAAGTAGTCTAGAAATTATCTCTGTAATGCATCCTCCAAAAGAAAAAGGAGAGCTGCCAAATCATAGTCCCAGTGTCTCATTATCATTTCATGTTTGTCTCCATCAGCCACAAGTTAGGTGGTTTGGCCAAGTTAACTAAATTCAATTATCAGCTAGCACAATCACATTATTAAAAATTGTTGATATATTGTCAATTAATGTCATTTTCCACCCTTCCAAAACTATTGGTGTCTATTAACATATATCAACCACTTTTAATAACTTATTTGTGCTAGTTGACAACTTGTGTAGGGAAGATTAGCTGAAAATGGTTGATCACTGTTGACAATGGTTTACCATAATTCAATATAGTTGATTATGTTGACCTCATTGACCATGTTGACCATGACTATCTATAATTGTCCATGGTTGAATTTGGTTAGCTACAATTGGCTATGGTTAATTGGTTGACTATGGTTGAATTGCATTTATTATAGTCTACATATGAATGCCTATGGGTCAATATGGTTGACAATATTTGACCATGCTAAAGAAATAGTAAGAATACAAAATGGTTATTGTACTCTACTTATTTATAAAATTAATTATATAGGTAATAAATTACATAATAGAATATCTCAACATCTTGTAAGATTTGTTGTCACAAATTGTTATAGTCAATACACATGGTAGCTTACAAATCATATTAGTTTTAGAGCCATTAGTTTTGTGGGATGCTACAAGAAAAAATGAAGTTAGACATCCACATCCGACATTTTCAAAACTTATGGTCATGATTGTTTTTCCTTCTCTTTCTATGAACTTTCAGATATGAATAGAGTGGAGACCTTCTTGTGATAATCTGATTGTTTCGTGGATTTGGATACCTTTAGAAACCCAGATTGTTCAAGAGAAATGTGGTCTGAGAAAAAACGCTTAATCCCCAAAGTAATGATTTTGAAAATGATTTTGTATAGTGTATTACAAAGGGACACAAGGAGAAATTGATCAAAGGAGTCATGTTTTTCCAATTTTGAAATGAGGGCAATAAAGGTGGAGTTAAAATAGGCCAAAATTCACCCATTTATCCTAGAATATTCAACCACTTTCAGGGGATCATCACCAATGAAATCATAACAAGCTAAATAGAACTCTATTGTGAGGTCATCCGAACTAGGGCTCTTATTATTTTGGAACCTATAAAGAATTGATTCAAATTCAACCTTGGTCATTCTCCTATAAAGTCTTGATGTTGTTTTCATTATCTTCTACTAAACTCAGCAAGTAGTTTGCAATTTGAAGAATCTTATCAATGTTTACTCTCGAAGGCATTTTAAAAATGGTTTAAAAATAATTGCATCCTTCTTCAACGATGCCATTGAAGGTTGTCGCTTTTGACCCATCTGTCCTTTTATTTGCCAAATAGTATTGATGGATTTCCTATAGTTGGCAATTTTATGAAAATATTTTGATTTCTCATCTCTAGCCTAAAGCCATAAATCCCTACTCTTTGGCCTCCACTCTCTTTCTTTGTCCAACAACAAGGAATTTTTTTTCTCCTCAAGAGACTTTAATAACATTTTTTTATCCTCAAGAAAAGAAGTCTAATCTGATGAGACCAATAGCTCATGTAATTTACCTTCAATTTCAAGGAGAATATCTTGATCTTATCTCTTTTTTTTCCTCGGCCTACTATGTGATGGGCTTTTTGGCCCTTTTGAGGTTTTCCTGAAATTGAAGAGGAGGGGATACCCTAAGAGATGGGTTGGATGGAATCCCATCCTTCATCTTTTCTATAAGAGATGGGTGTTCCATCCAATCCAAGTTTATTTTGAAGGACCCAAAAGGATTTTGCATAGCTAGGTCGACGTCCAAAGGAATTGGTCTGTGCTTAGATTCACCCTCGAGGGAAACCCATTTTTTGATATGAAGATTTATATCAAGGTTTCTAATATAAGAAAATGGACCAATTTCTTATAAATATATGCATCTCCATTCTAGTTGTTTGACCAGGATGATAAGATCTTTACGGGGAGAACATCCACCAACCCTACTAAATATATATTATCCACAAAGTAATTTGCCAAAGGATCTAAGCATGTTGAAGAACCCCAAATTTTAGAGAGATATATTGTAGAGTTTAGGTCCCCTCCAGTAATGATTTGTTCATTTGCAAAACAAGGAAGATTGAAGATGTTTTGCCAAAAGGGTTTCTTATCTTAGTAGGGTCCATAAATGTTTAAACTTGTAAATGAGAAAGCATCTTCCCTAGAGATGAAGGATGTCACAAGGCATGACCAAGAAGTCCAAGCTTGTGTACAATACAATAAGGAACCTTTCTAGCTCATGATAAGTCCCCTAGAATATCCATTTGCATCTGTATAGTGGAAAGACCAGTTCAACAACAGAGAGGAATGGAGGCAATTGAGACAATTAACATGGGTGTTGTGGACCCTAGCTTAAGAATTCACACATCTTGACACCCCACCTGGGGATGTTAATTAACATGGATGTTGTGAGCCCTAGGCTTAGGAATTCACAAATCCTTGTAACCTCATTTGGCAATGTTGCTCATAAATTCTTAATCCACATGTTTTTAAAATTTCATATTTCACAATAATTAAAATAATTTTATTTATATTTCCATAATTAATATATCTTAATTCATCGTATTATATTAAATACAAATTTTATCTTACAAATATAAAATGAGTCAAAAGTTGTTAAATTTAACTATAATATTTTACAAAAATACTAAATGATAAATTTATTGCCATGTAAAAACATAATCAATATATAAAAAATAAATTAAAAAAATAATTATTTATATATAATATATATATATATTATATTATATATATATTATATATATATTAAATTGATGATATAATAAATAATTAATAAATTTAATATAAATTTTATTTTGTTAAAAATATAAATTAGTATTTAATATAATATAATTATAATCTCTATATATTATAAAAAACATTTTACATATAATCAAATAATATTATACATCACCATAATATATTTTATACCATTATGAAAAATTATGAAAAAATAACAACATGAGCATATTATGACTATATACTGCAAAGGCGTGTGTAGTTACATCGGTCTTGCTATTGCATTTCAACTACTTGTTATTGTATTTCAACCACTTTATAAATATGCGTTCAAATGAGCGCCTCATTATTATAAGTTAATAATTTTATAATTATTGTATATAGAGAGTTATATAGTTTTATAAAAAAAATTGGTATGATAGGTTTGTTTGTTTGTTTGTTTTCTTATTAAAAAAAAAAATCCAATTTTAAGGTAAGAGTGAAATTGTTTGAAGCTATTATAACAATATTTTTTTATATATCGAAATTCAACGTATCATTAGTGGGGATTTGAACTTAAATGAGTAAAATAACATAGCTTTACATCAACTAATCTCAAATAAAAAAATAGAGTGTAGTCATTCGCTGCCCTTCCCAAAATCCAAAAAAATGTATTTTTTTCCTTATGAGATCAATTACACTCCCCACTCCTATAATTGATTACAATATTAAGATATAATCAAAAGTTTTTAAATTTAACTATAATATTTCACAAAAATACTAAATGAAAAGCTTATGTGAAGAAAGATATTATATGCACAAATTGAAAAAAGACATTTATTATATATATATATATTGAAAAATACTTAAAATGATTGTATATACCATTAACCAATTAATATAAATTATTAAAATCTGAATTAATCTTTAACGTAATGTAATTTAGGGTTTGACTCCATTTTACTTGAGATAGCATTAAGGGAAGGTAGCTTTGGTTCTGGTTCAACAGAAGTGACAGAGGGGGGCAACTATGATCCATGGAGACATAAGTATATAGTGAAATAAGGAAGAGGAGGGAAAAAGAACAAACCTCCACAACCCTTGGAGGTCAAGGAAAAAAACAAAGAAACTTAGAAAGCGGAAGGCAGAAGGCAGAAAAACCAATGCAGATCAAGGGGCCCGCGAAGAAGACTGTCAAGAGGAGAAAGAGGAAGACAGAGGTCAAGGATCAAAGAATAGAAGATGGGGCCCTGTAAACCTAAGACCATAACTAAACCTCGAGTTATTCTGAATGATCCAGCTCTACAAGCGCACAGGGATCACATGGCTAACTATGCCATCATATGCAAATTTATGGGAATCTGGCCATTAGAGAAAGCGTTGTACACTTGGATAAAATACAACTGGAAACCAAAGGGGGAGTTAAATATACATCTTGGATCCAAAGGCTTTTTCACTGTGGTGTTTACAAACATGGAAGATAGAGACATAATTTTTGAAGGAGGGCCATACTTCTTTACAGCTATTGGTCTCTATATGCGGCCATGGATGATGAACTTGTGCCAGAACGAGAAACCTTTACTTCGGTACTGTTATGGATTCGACTATATTCCTTACCTTTAGATTGTTGGATGCCATAGTCTTTAAAAGCTATAGGCAATAAATTAGGTCATTTCTTAAAAATTTCAGAGGCAACACTAAGGGGAAAATATACATCCTATGCCCGTATATGTGTGGAGATGGACCTATCAGGAGCCCTTCCAGATGAGGTCATTCTAGAAGTCTATGACGAGGAATGGGTTCAAGCAGTTGACTATAAACATATCTCGTTCAGATGTCACAAATTTCATGAGCATGGGCATCTATCCAAAGACTGCCCTCTCAATAGAAGGGAGGAAAACCTAAATACCAATAAAGGAAAAGACCAGACAGGTTTCACCATAGTAGGAGGAAAAGAAAAAGGAGGAAGGAAGACACAAAATAACCCTAGTGCGAATGATAAAACAAAAAGTTACAACAACTTTGAGATCTTAGGAGAAAAAGAAGCTGATGGAGGGGATAAAGAGAGTACAGAGAATTAGATAGCAAGGGGGAAAGAAAAAGAGACCAGCATGGAGTACACCCAAGAACAGAATGAGCACACAATGGACCCTTTGAGTACCATGGAAATAGAAAACGACCAGGAAATGACTCAAAGTGAAAGTGGTACAGAGGATCAGGATTTACAGGAGATCCTAGAAAGGGAGAACCTAGAGCTGGAAAAGTTACTAGAACAGGGAGGCAACTTGGGAATAAACTCCATCCCTCAGGAGGACGTGGACAAGGTCCAACAGATATTCCTTAGCAAGGCACATCAAACAGCTGCAAGAGTCAAAAGAGGACATGACAACCAAGAAAACAAAGGGACTTCCTCAATAGGATTAATAACAGGAAAACTAACAAAGAACCAGGCAAGAGGAGGGGAAGAAAAAAACAGAAAGAACTACTACTGGAGTGTGGCAAACTCATGATTGATTTAGGAAGGATGAAAGACCTTTCTAGTTACTCCTTTAAAAACCCACCTCAATGAAAATCACAACTTGGAACATTAGAGGACTAGGGAGCAGAAGAAAATAGAGGAATCTAGGTAAAATAATCAGAGAGGAAAAACCTGACATAGTATTCATATAGGAAACAAAATGCTCAATGGAGAGGATCCGCTCAAAACATAGAAAATGGGTAAATAGATATGAATACCTTGAAGTTAAGGCAAATAAATCTGTTGGTGGTATTCTCACTCTACGGGATCCACACAAATCTGGTGTGATTGATGCGGAGACATCCAAACATCACCTTTCTCTAATTTTCCAACCGGTGGGTGACAGACAATGTTACATGATCACCAATGTCTATGGTCCGCAACCAATGGAGGACAAACTCCGACTCCTCACAACACTGGAGGATATGAAGAAGAGGTACCCAGCTCTACCCTGGATTCTTGGAGGTGATTTTAACATAGCAAAATCACTCATGGAGAAGAAAGGAGGAACTAGAACACTTGGTAGAGACTCGATTTCCTTCCAAAACTTCATCACCAATATGAAATTGGTTGATATGGAAACAAACAATGGAATCTGCACTTAGAATAAAAAAAGAGGGGGCCCTACCCAAGTGGCCTCAAAATTGGACAAATTTATGGTTTCATAGCAATTTCTTCTTAGGGGAAGAAACATTATTGCGCTCATACTAACTTTTGGGGGTTTAGATCACTGGCCTTTAAAATTGGAAGCTTCCCTTTTTGGCAAACCAAGGAACACCCCCTTCAGGTTTGAGAACGCTTGTCTCACACATTCATATTTCCTCACAAACATTGAAAAATGGTGGAAGGAAGAGCTTCACCTTCAAGGTACAAAGATGTTCCTTCTTCACTGCAGGCTCAAACACATTAAAGGCGGACTCAAAGAGTGGAACAAAAAGGAATTTGGTAACATCTTCAAAGCTAAAGGAGAGGTGGAAAAGAAACTAAAAGAAATAAACCATATTCTTATCACGGAAGGATATACAGGTGAAAGGAAAGAGATGGCAGAGTCACTCCAGTAGGAGTGGGATAACAGATGCCTTCAAGAGGAAATACTCTAGAGACAGAAATCCAGAGTACAAAGGATTAAAGAAGGGGAGAGAAACACCAAATTATTTCACAGATCCACCATAGCTCACTGAAACAACAATAGAATTGTGAAACTTACAGATCAACATGGAATAGAGAGAAACACTCATGAAGAGATGAAGAAGGTTCTACTCCAGCGTTTTCAGAAAATTGCTGAGGAGACCTCGGAAGATAGATACCAGTTTACGGAAAAATTCACTCAGTACATCCCTAAATTGGTTATCAGAGCAGATAATTTCAATCTCAATAATAGTAACAGAGGAAGAAATTGAGGAAGCTGTGAAAGATATGAAAAATGGGAAACCACTAGGCCCGGATAGCTTTAATGTGGACTTTTTCAAAGCTGGTTGGAGGATAGTGAAATAGGACATCCTGGAGGTAGTGGAAGACTCACGAAGATTTAAGAAAGTCTTAAAGGCGCTCAATGAATCTTTCATAGCCTTAATCCCCAAAGAGGAAAAGGCCACCTCTCTAGACATATTTCGGCCTATAGCATTATGCAATGTGATATACAAAATTATATCTAAAGTCATTGCCAACCGTCTCAAACCCCTCCTCCCAACCCTAGTGTCAGAGGAACAAATGGGCTATGTGGAAGGAAGACAAATTCTAGATAATATAATTCAAGCACATGAAATGGTTGTGATATACAAAATTATATCCAAAGTCATTGCCAACCGTCTCAAACCCCTCCTCCCAACCCTAGTGTCAGAGGAACAAATGGGCTATGTGGAAGGAAGACAAATTCTAGATAATATAATTCAAGCACATGAAATGGTTCATTCACTCATTACCAACAAACAGGTAGGAATGATAATGCAGCTGGACATAGCAAAGGCCTATGACAAACTTAGCTGGTCATACATAAGAGAAATTTTAAAAGCCTATGGCTTTGATTACAATTGGATTAAATGGGTTATGGCACTAGTTACCACAGCTAGGTTTTCAATTCTTCTCAATGGCTCTCCTTCCAAAACCTTCATGCCTTTTAGAGGTCTCAGGCAAGGAGATCCTCTTTCCCCTTTCCTTTTCATTCTAATGATGGAAGGGTTAGGAAGAGCTATCAGAGCTGCTAAAGAAGAAGGGAGAATTCAGGGTTTGAGACTCACTCAAGGAGGGGACACGGTGACACATCAGCAATTTGTGGATGACACTGTGCTTCAAGGCACACCCACTGTCAAGGAAGCCAAAGTATTCAAACAGATTTTGAGTGAGTTTGCTAGGGCAACAGGCACAGAGGTAAGTCTCACTAAATCAAAGATTTTCTTTTTCAATACAGATATTTCAATCCAAAGAAACCTTTCTAGAATTTTGGGCTTTCAAAGGGAATCACTACTTGTGAAGTACCTGGGAGTTCCTCTCACTGCTAAACTACTTCACAAGGATATCTGGGAGCCTGTTCTTAATAAGCTAAAAGATAAGATCAGTAAATGGACAAACATAGCACTAAATCTAGTAGGGAGACTGATTCTCACTAAGGTTGTCCTCCAAAGTATCCCTATCTATATGCTATCTGCCATTCCAACACCAGCCGGTGTAATTACCAATATAAGAATCATTCAGAGAGACTTTCTCTGGGGGAAAGGTGAAGAAAATAAGAAATGGGCCCTTGTGGCATGGGACATAGTATGCAAACCTAAGTCCCATGGTGGCTTGGGTCTTCATGACCCAGAGGAATTCTGAATAGAATTCTTGGTGCCAAAATCTGGTGGAGATAGCTGAAAGAAATACAAGCCCCCTGGGCAAATCTCTGGAAGCAAAAATATGCTAGCGAATGGTAGGAAAATAATCTAATCAGAATGACAGGACAAGTTAAAGGTTCTGCAATTTGGAACAGGGCATGGGAGAATAGGGCCCTAGTCCAAAACCATAGCTTCTGGGAGATCAGAAATGGGAACCCGGCTTGGTTCTGGGAGGACAATTGGCAGCAGGAGAACAATCTTTGAAGTGAAGAATTAGTAGACATTCACATCGATACCATCAACAAAGGACTAAGGTGGGTAAGTGACTATTGGGACCAATCAAGGAACAATGGGAAATGGAGAATTTGGAAACTTCTAGATTACAGTGGAATGGGCATGCTGCATACTCAAGCTATATCCCTTCAAGGTCTTTAGACAAGAGGCAAATCTTGAACTCAAACTTGAACGATCAACTAAGATGGGGAAAGAACATGACATGTCTCTTCAACCTTAAGGAAGCCAAAAGAATATATGCAGGGCTTAACCTTCCAAACACTAATAAGATGTGGAAAGAAATCTGGGAAAATCCTCATTGGATGAAAGTAAAACTATTCAAGTGGCTGGTTCAACAGGGCAAGATTCTGACATGGGATAACCTAAGAAAAAGAGCCTTTGTTGGCCCCTCAAGATGTCACTTATGTGGACAACAAGAAGAAACTACAAAGCATCTACTGAATAGATGCACTTTCACTACAATACTTTGGAATTGGTTTGGAGAAGTCTTTGATCAGACAAACAGAAATGTCAATGACATCACTACTACGTTGAAGAATTGGTGGAAATTTTTTTCGGACAATGAGATCATTAACTCCACCTAGATGTTGACCCCAAGATTCATAATCTAGAATATCTGGAAGGAGCTCAACAATAGGATTTTCAAGGAGAAAATGAGTCCGGTGAGTAGCATCCTTAAGCTAATCCTTAAACAACTCAAAGAGACTGTTCATATCCTGGGAGGTGTAGCTATTGACAAACCCATTGGACAAAGAGAGGCCAGAATTTTGGAGAAGTTAGAGCTCAAGGTTCATCCCCCTCAGGGTTCTATGCAGATTAACAAGAAGACCTCAGTAGATAAGTTTTCTTGGCAACCCCCTTATCATGGATTTTTAAAATTCAACATAGACGGGGCTTCAAATGGGAATCTGGGAAAAGCTGGTTATGGAGGGGTCTTGAGGGATGAGGAAGGAAACATACAAGTCATCTTCCATAGTTATCTAGGAAAAGCAACCAACAATATGGTTGATCTCATGGCGATGGAATTTTGCCTGGAAACACTGATCAAGCACAACATTCACAATGTCATCATTGAGGCCGACTCGGAATTAGTCATTAACTCAGTGAAGAGGATAAATGCTAGCGCTACTCTTGAGAAAATATCAGAACACTGGAGGCTTCTGCAAGTCTACCAAAGAATCCAAGTGCACTTAAGAAGGCTGAAAAATCTTAGGTTAGTGCATGTCCGCAGGGAAGCCAACAAAGTTGCAGACTGGCTTGCAAATGAGGGGGTACGAAACAAGCATATTGACTTGTGCTGCTGGTGGGAGGAGATAATTGATGACAGTTTGTAGGAAGGATGCTCATTCAGGGCCATCAGCAACCGACAACAGCATCAGGAAAAATCAAGAGACAGAATTTCCGTAACAGAGCCACATAGACGGGGTCTCATTGATCTGAATTCATTATCAAATGTTATGACATATGTGAGGTCCTTTTTAGGATGCAGGTCTATGTCCACCTCCTTAACCCAGGTAACAACAAACCAGCTGTCTCAGAGGGATGGATGGAAGGAGGGATCTTCATCTTCCTTTGGCCCTTGCGTCGGAATCCAGATTTTCTCGGCAGGCGCAAAACTCCCGCTTTTATTCCTGTGATCGCTTTACTGCCCTTGGGGTGGTTTCCGATTCATTGCATGCTCTTTAGGCCGGAAGCGGTTTTTCACAATCGAGAGCGATTCCACTCACCACGCGGCACGTGGCCAAGGGTGGGGAGGAATTACTGCCCTCATCGCGCGCTAACTATCGGTGCTATTAGTCTGCGTGATATGATCCCTAACTGTTGGATCAAGCGAGGACAATCCATGGCCAGGATTAAGCGTGCTTGTTGGTGGGTCCGATAAAACAGTTATGTTTCGAGTTGTTTACATGAATCGCGTGCAAATGGTGGATTTCGGGTGGTAAAAGTGATCGCTGGTTATGCCAAAACTGGACTCGATATGGTTAGAAATTATGGTTTACACGGTTCATTGGGTCCAATATGTTTGTTAAAAGGTGAGCTTGTTGGTCACTCGATATGTTTGTCATCCGCTAGATCTTTAGCCTAGGATTCAACGGTCAGTTTTGCACTGCTGGTTTTTGTTGGTGGGCCACGTCCCTAGGTTCACTTTGTCATCTTGCAACCATGGATTGGGGTGGACCAGTCATATTGGTGGGCCCTACCACCGAGGTCGCCGTTTGTACACTATTTCTCCTTTTTAATTGAATAGAAAGATCCACTCTTGCCTTAGCAAAAAAAAATTAATATAATATAATTATAATCTCTATTATATTATAAAAAAATTACATAATATCAAATAATATTTTTATATAACTATAACATATTTTATACTATTATGAAAAATTAATAATATGAACATAGGATGGCTAGATATTGCAAAGGGCATGTGAGTCACATGAGTCTTGCTATTACATTTCAACCACTTTATAAATATGAGTTAAAAATAAGCATCTCATTATTATAAATCAATAATTTTATAATTATTAAAATATACACAGTTATATAGTTTTATCAAAAATAAATGGTATGATATGTTTGTTTGTTTGTTTTAAAGAAAGAAATTAGTTTTTCTTTCAATCTTAAAGCAAGAGTGAGGTTGCTTGAACTCGTTATAACAATATTTTTAAGGTGTCGAAACTCAACATATCATTAGTGGAGATTTTTTTAATCTAAGTAAGATAACATGGCCCTGCATCAATTAACCTCAATTCAGAGCCAGTCCTTCAGCCTAGACATTCATTGCCCTTCCCAAAATCCAAAAAAAAACCTTTTTCCATGTGAAATCAATTACAGTCCCTTTCACTCCTCTAACTCATTACAATATTAAGATATTGTTAATCATCACCAATTCATTTTTAAAAGTATTCACAAGTGAAATTAATTGTGAATTCCTTTATTTTCGATTATATTTTGGCTTCTCCACAACTCTAATGTAGGGTTAGTTTATGCATATATATATATATCTACAAAGATAAACAATATGCATTATGTAAAATATTTACTTGGAACTTTGATGTGATGGATTATCTACTTTGAAAACTTGTAAATATGTCTAACTTTATTTATTATTTCTATTTTATCAAAGTTGTAGATAAAGAGAATATTAGAGAAAATAATTATAGTAAAACATTTTACTTTAGATATTATTCATCATTATTTATAATGAAAATTGACAATTTATTTTATGTTATCATTTCTTTTTGGTTTATTTCTTCAATATTAAGTTATGCTTACATTGAGGCCAACCAACACATTAGATGGAAGAACAATCAACCTAACAATGAAATGTTGTCATTGGAAGTGTCTTAGTTGAACTTAGATGTCTTTTGATACATTATAATCTCTATTAGCTCTCACCCTAAATCCCTTTCCATAATTGAACTTAAAACTTACTAGAAATTAAACACAAGACAAACTAACTAATCTGCACTTCATAAATATTTATAAAATTAATTAAATTAATATTATTACAAATATAAAAAAAGAGACATAGTTTTTGATGATCAAAAGTGGAGAGAAACAACAATATGCTCCTTTATTTCTTTTACGTTTTAAAGAGATTCCTTAAATCTCATAATGTTTACAAATAATGGTAGTGAATTATGTTTGAATTGGAAAACTCTAATCCATTGAAGTTGGAAAGACATTTTGGTTCTATATGTTTTTAGATTTCAAAGTGGGTTGTGTGTTGAGAGGAACTCTTCCGGGTCACTAGTTGCTTCGCAACATTTAAATATAGTCAAGAAGGTATGTGTTACAATGATTTCATGTGGGAGGATATTTCATCATCAAAATAAAGGGTCACACTTTAATGACTTCACTAAACTTGCAACTCTAATTTAAATATATAATATGTAAAAATATATATGTTATTGATAAATATTAAATTAATTAAATTATATATTAATTAGGTTAGTTTAAGAAATTTATTAATGTATAATGTTGATTATTATGAATTAAATTATTTATTCTCATAATTAATATCATTAATGGTATATGATATAAATGGAGGAATAGGAGGGGCACTCGCTTAAAAAGTAAAGGTGGATGTGGATAAAAGGTTGTATTTTTTTGTAAGCAGGGCTATCCAGTTCTTGCTAACTTCAATCCCATTGCCCTTCTTGAGATTGTTGAGGTGCTTTATGATATCTAGGGCTTCACGAATCTTCCTCTTATTGTAATGGTTCTGATTAGAGATCAATTCCACGTCCTAGAGGCATATATGATGATTAGTCTTAGAAGATAGAGATCAATTCCACGTCCTAGAGGCATATATGATGATTAGTCTTAGAATATTGTTATGCAAGAGCTGAGGATTTAATTCTTCCATTCTTGATGTCAGCACTGTGTTCTTTGACTCTGATTTTGAAGGCCTTTCCAGTCTCCCCGATGTAACATTTACCACATGAGAGTAGTTGACTTTGTAAACTCCTTTTTCCAGGAAGTGATCCAATTTGTATTCCACATATCTCATCTTAAGTTGTATAGTATCCAATTTGTATTCCACATATCTCATTTTAAGTTGTATAGTATCCACGGGTTTGAACATGGTTGATATGTCTTTCTTTCTAAGAATTCTGGATAATTGTAAGTGACACCCTGGATGTAAGGAAGATATGCTTTTACATTTGGTGTTTGAGAGGTGGATGCAACATGATTAGTAGTGGCTCTGGATTTTGCTTTTATGGTGGCTTTATTGATGTCTCTTGTCCAAGAAACTTTCTTCAAATACTCAATTTCATCATTTACATATTCCTAAAAGCAGTTGCCTTGGTTGGGCCCAAATCTTGTGATAGGTAGTCTAACGTGTGTAGTTTTTCTTAGAAAATAATAGAAATTTTGGTCCGATTTTGATAAAATTTAGTGGAAATTTTGGTCACACTTGTCAAGCTTCAAGATTTTGTGTGTCCTATAAGTTCTTGATGGTGTTGAATCCATTTTCACCATAAAAAATAGAATTCGAAAGCTTCAAGATTTTGGATGTCCCATAAGTTTTTGATAGTGTTGAATCCATTTCCACTATTATTGAAAAAAATATTTTTTTAATATCTCAAGAAAAATTAATTAAAATTAAAACCAAAAATTTACTATTACTAAGCAATAATTCCACCTACTAATTTTTGAAAAAAATATTTTTTAATATCTCAAGTAAATTTAATTAAAATTTAAACCAAAAATTTATCATTACCAAGCAATAATTCCACCAGGTTGTAGCTCTCAACATATACTAGTAGACTTCACTTATCATTTTTATGTTTCATGTGGAGTGGCTACCCTACTCAACAACGACCTAAAAACTACAAACGCATCTTAATATGATAATCAATATTCGTGCAACTATAACTCTAATAATACACTGAAGCAATATATGTCAACCACTAAATTTTATATTGGCTCAATCTAAACGATGATATATACCCTAATGCATTAATAAAATTATAAGTCGAAAAATATTGATGCCCAAACTTTTAGAAACCACTACACGAGCTTTTGTCCGTTACATTACGAATACCATAAAGGGGCAGAATGGGCCGCGTGTCCCAGTAGTACTATACTGTACAATTATTCTGTACGAACGCTCCGCAAACCCCGTGGGATGGTGGGACCACACGCCTGTCCTTTTTTATTATCCAAAACACTGCAAAGATTGATGGTGAACTGTGACTGGCAGGTTACCCTAAGAAAATGGTAAGAGCTAATTAGCCTATCATAGAGCATTAAATGATTGGTTAGCTGCATGTTCTTTAATTTTATAACACATCTTCGCGCATAACGAGATAAATGAAAAATAATGAGATGTGTTATAAAGTTAAAGGGCATGCAGCTAACCAGTGATTTAATGCCCTATGGCAGGCTTATTAGCTCTTGCCTAAGAAA
Organism: Pinus taeda; assembly: GCA_000404065.3. Taxonomy (NCBI): domain Eukaryota; kingdom Viridiplantae; phylum Streptophyta; class Pinopsida; order Pinales; family Pinaceae; genus Pinus; species Pinus taeda. Next base: position 24,640 of record APFE031075249.1, on the reverse strand, counting down.
ATTGCCATCCACGCATGCCATGACATCATCATTTTTAATGTATTCAGGTGGTTAGTTGGGCTGACCCTAATTCTCATAACAGGCGTAGGCTTGGGGCCTGGGGTAACAAATTTTGGCAAATTCAACGCTTTAGTTTATTAAAATAAATGGGAGTTATATCGTTCTAAAATAATTAAGGCTGATATTTTAACCAAATATTTTAGATTAATATTTTAACAAAGTAGTTATAAATTAAGATTTATTTTACTATATAAATTAAAATAATGATTTGGTAACTATATTTAATTTGAAGCACATAAAAACTTAATACTTACACTATAACAAGATTTTTAACCATGGATATTCACTCCCACTTTACCATGTATATTGTTAACTTTTAAATAAATACCATGGACCAATACCATGGCATATCAATACCATGTGTCCAAAAACCATAAATCATTTCACAGTGAATATATTTTATTTTAATTTAATTTTATAACTTTTTTTTTAATTTCTATCTTAAACCTTTATGACAAAACCATGTGTTGTCAAAACCTAAAACCCAAAACCGCTAACAATAAATTAATTATTTTACCTTAATTTTATATTTTATTATTTTTTTACTTTTATGTAATTTGACCAAATCAAAATGTTTACATGAAAAGACATTACAACATCTCTTCTACACTAAATGAAAAACATCTTTGACCCCAATAAAAAACAATATCTTTAAACATTCTTTATATATCTCCCCATAACCTAGAGATCAATATTTAAAATATAAAGTTTTTTGTTTTTTTTTTAATGATGTCCTATTAATATTGAGTTATAGCTTTGACGCCCATCTTTTATGTGGGAATTCCCACAGATATACTTTTTTTCAGGACGAAAAAGCATGATGTATTTATATAAGAAATATAAACAAGCATAAAAGTACATTCATTTGTAGTATCATCTGACTCATATAGCCCATATAGTGCTATTCCCTCCACAGAAAAAAAAAACATATAGATCATATAGGTCTGACACATTTAAGTCATGGAGGGATAAAACCAAAAAAGGAAATATAATGCCATGAATTCAGCAGAAAATCAAGCTCACAGCCATCATCAAAACTCTTTAAAAGGCAGAGAAGAGACACATAAGGATAATCCTACAGCCACAAAAAAACGAAGAGACAACATCATACGTATAAAACCGATAGATAGAAGTCCAGAATGAGAAACCAAAGAGATCAAGGGAGCCAAAAGTGAGCTAGAAGTCTGGAGGAGAAAATTCCTGAATGGAAAGGAATTTCCCCCCATCAGCCACCTGCAAAAACCAGAGACCTGGAACCACTTGAAGACCCTTATTAGATAGAACATCTGCTTGCTGGTTGAGAGCCCTATTGATATGATGAAGAGAACCTCCCTCCAATCTGTTCCACAGGAACCTTATCCTGTCTAACCACCCTACAAGCTGAGGCTTGAGAATTTTATTTTTCCCAAGGACATAATCCACCATAACTCTGGAGTCTCCAAAGATTGAGACATTATGTAAGTTAAGAAAGAGACAGAAACTAAGAAGGTCGGCTAGGGCCATAGCCTCAGCTTCACTGTTGGAGCCCCTTCCCCCATTCTAGTGAATAAGAAAATGACTGTTTTCATTTGCAATAATGTGCACCCCACAGCCGCAAATTCCATCCTGTTCAGCTCCATCGAAGAAAGCTCTTGGCATAAAGGAAAGCTCCCGAGGGGGCTTAATGCATACTTGAATCATTTGCTTGGGAGGCTTCTGCGGGATCAATTCATAGAGAAGAGTGATACTGGAGAAAATTTCCAGAAAAGGGACTGATTTTCCGTTGAAAATGAAACTATTGTGCCATTTCCATATGAACCAAAAGGCGATAATGAAAACCGATCTCCATGACTCCTTTTGCTTACTGCATAATAGAAACGCTTCGCTAATAGACACATGGAGCATATGCTGGATTCCATAGAAATCCTCCAGGGATTTCCAGAGCTGCTGAGATATATTGCAGTTGAGAAAAAGGTGGAAATTGTTTTCCTCTGCTAACTTGCAGATGGGGCAAATGCCTGGACCCTGCCATCCTCGCTTCCTTAGATTTTCCCAAGAGAGATTTCTATTATGAAAGGACAACCACGAGAATAAAATCATTTTGGATGGGCACTCGGATTTCCAAAAGATGAGAGGAAAAGAAGGGCTGAGAGGAGCTTTCTTTAAACCACACAGGTTCGGGTATATGTCTTTAACTCGAATAAAGTTCATCCCTTTTGAGTTCCTCCATATAAGACTGTCATAATTCGCCGAGCGAAAAATCCCACAGTTTCTGAGACATATTCTGATGAGTTCCCATTGCAGAGCGAGATCACATTGTATGCCCAAACATCCTGCTTCCTTCCAGATAGGAATCAGACCCTGCCAACCTGCAATTAAGCTATCCCAATAGAAAAATCCTTTCCTGTGGAGGAAAGACAATAATGATTGAGGAACATCGATTACCTCAACACCACTCAGAAAATGGTCTTTCCCAATAAGAATATTTTTGCCAGATTGGAAACGCCAGACTAAGTTCTCCGGGAAATAACTTTCGATCTTGCGAAGGCTTAACCATATTGAAGAGCCAAACGGAGAGCCGATCCTTCCTTTTCTGAACCAGAAAGATATGTTTTTCTTACCCATATATTTCTTTTGGATTATGTTGCTCCATGGCCCTTATTCATAAATCCCTCTCCACAGGGTCCTACATAACAGAGCCTTCCCGAAAGTCCTCAAATCTAAGAGGCCCCAACCTCCCATGCTTTTCGGCAAAGAAATATTGGACAATTTCGAAAGGTGATATTTCCTTTTTCCTGCTTGACCACTCCAAATAAAATTAGCATTAATCTTATTCATTGACTGAATAATGCTCGCTGGAAGGAAAAATAAATGAGACCAATAAACTGCTAGCTGATTTAGGACAAATTGAGCCAAAATCACCCTTCCTGCCAGCGAAAGGCATCTATACTCCCATATAGATATCCTCTTATAATATTTATCTGGAATCCATTGCCATTCCACCTTTGAATATCCATTTTCTCTTAACTGGAAGCCCAAGTATTTAATTCCATGACTGATAGATTGTGCCACAATATCAAAGAGAGTCGATAACCATTCAACCTCATCCTGGCAGATATCATTGTGGTAGATGATTGACTTTGTACTGTTTATCTGTAAACCTGTTGCTTTCTGGAAATTAAAAGGATTTCGAAAAAACATAACCTAGTGAATCTACAAAGAATTCCAAACGTGATAATATCATCAACAAATAAGTTATGAGAGATCGAGATGTTCCTGCAGATTTTTAGCGGCTAACACCTATTTTCTATGACTGCCTTGTTGATATGAAGGCTGAGGGAATTCATGGCTAGAATGAATAAGATCGGAGAAAGAGGGCAGCCTTGACGTAGACCCCTGGAAGCTGAGAAAAAGGGAGATGGGATTCCATTAATTATAATCGCATAATTCACCTTCTCCATGGAGGCCATGATCCAAATTATCATGCTTGCTCTTAAACCAACCTTTGCAAGTAAACATCTTATGAATCCCCAGTCAAGGCAATCATATGCCTTACGAAGGTCAATTTTTAGAATGATTGCGTCCCTTTTTTTGGAATGAATGGCAAAAAGACCTTCATGTGCGTTTGCAACCGCGTCCATGATGTTCCTACCTTGTAAAAAGGCGTATTGGTCTTTTGATAAGCAATTAGACAGAGTTGTTTCAATTCTTTCCACAATTATCTTTGAGATAATTTTGTAAGAGATATTGCACAGTGAGATTGGTCGAAAGTCCGCAAAAGACTCTACCTTTCCTTTCTTTGGAATAAGTGCAATATTTGTGGAGGACATCTTCTGATTGATACTGCCTGCATTCTTGGTAGCTTCTACCATTTTTAACAGATCGGCTTTGATGATGTTGAAAAAGTGAATGAAGAACTCTATAGTCCAGCCATCCGGCCCTGGACACTTGTCTCTCTTTGGAGGACTTCATCGTTTTTGGCAACTCCTCCTTAGAAACTGGCTGGAAGATTTGATCATTTGTATCCTCATCAAACATCTAAGGAAACACTTCAATGCCCCACATAATATCCTGAAAGCTACATTTTTCAGATCTTTTATACTAATCTGCGAAAAAATTCACCGCCTCATTTGTTATTTCCTGTTGAGAATATAGAAAACCTCCTCTTCCATCACTAATTTTCCATATGGAGTTCTTCTCCCGCCTGGAGTTTGCAAATTTATGGAAAAATTTTGTATTCTTGTCCCCTTCTTTTAGCCATATCGCCCTACTTTTCAACCTCCAGAAAGATTCCTCCTGTTCTAAAATTTTAATTTTCTTCTTTTGAAGCTGCTTAATGTGACACCTCTCTTTGAAGGATAGGCAATGAACAGACATGGCTTCCGAAGCTCTGTCCAATTCTCAAACATCATTTTTATTGGATTGCCTTTTCTTTAATTGCCAGTGTTTTACCACCTTTCGCATATGTTCCATTTTATCTCTAAAAGTCATCAAAAGCGGAAAGGGACTAGAGGACACAATCTCGCTCCATGCTTTCTTTATTTGGTCATTGAAATCTGGATCTTCCAGGGCTGTTCTGTTGAATTTGAAACAATATCCTTTTCTAAAGCCTTTTTCCTTCCAACCTAATAAGATCGGTCTATGATCCGAAATGAAGACATTCTCGATCGATGAGAAAGGCATGCCCATCTTGTCAATCAAACTGGCGTGAAGAATAAATCTATCAAGCCTCTTTGCTATGTAAGCATTTTCAATTCTTCCATTTTCCCACGTCGGGTGCATTTGGGGAGGGAGGATGTCAATATAACTCCTCCTCAGCAGCAGTTCATTTTTTATTTTTTCAGCAAAGGGGTCCTTCTTCTTGTTGATGCCCCATATTTCCTCCATATTAAGAGTGACGTTTAGGTCCCCTGCGATCAATAAATATTCAACATAAAATATTTCAGAGGCAAAATGTTTCTCCCAAAATTGCAATCTATTTCTGTAGGGAGCATATACATTCAGGATGTTTATTGGGAAGTTGAGTCCCCTCATATGCGTCGAGATCAAAATTCCCGCCAAATAGCTGTAAGTTTTTGCCTTTATCCAGTTCGGATCCCACAAGACTACTAACCCCCCCGAAAGCCCATTGGCTTCCAAAGCAGATATATGCCAGGAAGGAAACATCTTCCTGAAATATGAGATTGCTACAGAAGAGGCGTGCATAGTTTCCTGGATAAGAATAATTTTGGGGCTTGCAGAGAGAAAGAAATCCTTTAATGCCAAAAACATTTGGTCTGCCCCCAGCCCCCTTATGTTCATGGAAATGATGAAATTCATTTTGGAATCTTTTCGGCCATGCTTGCTCTAAGAGGCCTTTCTTCAGTCATGTCTATGAAAGGAATGTCTGTAAGGGGCAAATTACGGACTCCTCTGCCTGCACCTTCATCTCTCCCCCTAAAATGCCTACTTCCCCTGTTGTTCTTCCTCCTTACTGTAATATTACTTGCGGAGTTTGGACTTATTTGCGGATATTTTTGGACTCCGGGTTTATGAATAGTGAGAGCCCCGAGCTCTAGAGCTTTCTTGCTCAGTAAATAATCCAAATCATTGCCTATTGAATTTGTTGGTGAAGACGTTGGAGAGTTTGCAGGTGTGGTTGATATCATTAATGCTTTTCCTTTACCGAGGGGAGTACTGATCTTCTTTGGGGAAGACAAGGAGGAATGAATGATGTGGACTTCCTTATTGAAATTTTTGTAGGGATGCGGGATTGGGGGAGGATTTGGAACCTCATGATCAAAGGCTAGCTCCAAAAGGGGCTTAGCAGGAGATATAGCGGGATTAGGAGCCTCGTAGTCAGATGTCGGCTCCAAGGGTGGCATTGAAGGAGATATAGGCTCCACGGGAACTGGGGATTTACGCTGTAGAGAAGGCTACTGTTGGGTATCAGAGTAAAACTTTGCTAAATCCCCTGACCCTGGAGGAGACTGACTCCATGAGGATGGAGACTTCCCCTGTTCAGGGAATGACGATTTTATTTTGAAATACTTTGCTGCAGACTATGGGGACCATGGAGCTTTCGGAAATTAAGACGCCGAGAGAAATTTTTTATTAGATGCCCAGTACGATGGCAAGCTGAGCATCTAAAGGGTACCCCCCAGAAATCTAGCCTTTGCTTGATTTTTAGATCCCTCCAGAATATGTCGATATGATCTGGGAATCCTCCCCTGTAGGATTTATCTATCAAAATCCACGCAACTCGTTTATCTTTCTCTCCTAAAGACTAAGGATCAACATAGACGCATCTTCCAATGGCATTGCCAATATCCTCTAAAGTTTCTTTTGACCATAATTCTAATGGCAGACCGGGAAGCTTGACCCAAATCAAGTTGTTATATGGGATGTTATTTAAAGGGTTATAGCCTAGATACCATCTGTGCAGTGCCAGGAAACTTCTTTTGTACACCCACTGATGCTTCAAAATGATTTCCAAGTCACTAGAATTTAGGAAATGAAAACAATACCATTCCTTTAGCAATATGGAAATAATAGGAACATATCTTATTAATGGTTTCCATTGTTGCTCAAGCCAAGCCCTCATCTTCGAGTCTTCCAATTCCGGAAAATGCCACTGCCCGACCAGGGTGTTTCCCTGGAGACTTACAATGCGCTCTGCCAGATGGGAACTATCAATTTCAATGGCAGAGGGAGGGGGAGAAATCTTTACAGGTTTCTGTGTTTTCAAAGAAAAACCTTCCTCCCAGGCGTTTTCTATGAGTTCTTTATCATTTTGGTCGATAGGGCGGAAAGGTTTTTCCTTTGACCAGACAAAACCATCCGAAACTTGTTGTGGGGCCACGGGATGAATTGGCATTTCCTCCAAGGTGGACTGCCATTCACTTGACAGTTTGGCGCTTCCATGGATCGATTCTGCTTGGATGGCCGCTTGTATCATAGCCTCCATGGCAGATGTGTCAAATTGAAGATCCATGCTTTAAGCTGCCACCTAACTTTTAGCTCCCAAGTACCATACAATCCACATAAAGATCTATGATGGACACTACGGTCAATGGTAGCAGAAGATTTCTGAACAAGATGCCTAGAGATGGAAAGATTTGAATTTTAAATTCTGACAGTAGAACTGACAGATGAAGCCTCGGAGAGAAAAACGCTCCCTTTTTCCCAGGAGCTAATGAGTTTAATTTTATACCATCTGTCCCTTCGGATGAAAGGGATAGCTATGACGTAAGATGGGTTCTGACAAGCAACAAATATTTTTAAAAAATGACGGCTTTGCTTAATTCAGAAGCTCATACCTCGACCCCAAGGAAATTTAATTTCCACGGCTCACATTACTTGACTCTGCCCGAGAAAGTCGTGGACAGATGGGTGAAATTAAGGCTTGTACTGTGGTCATAGACCGGCTCCCGGACGAAAAGAATCCAACCCGGAAAAACCAGAAGGATTCAATGGGTGATAGACAATGAGCTATGAGGTCCATCGCGTTCCGGATGATTCTCCATAGCAAATCTTCATGAAGTTTCTTCTGGACAAACTATGCAACAGCAGAAAACCTCACAGACACACCACCAAGGACCTAACTTAAACCGGAAATCCGAACAAGGCTTGGTAATAACAATGTAATTTTGAACCTTGAGCATCGATATCCATGACCCGCTTAAAAAAGATTTTCCAGGCATGAGAAATCCACAGGTGTTCAATATGAATGCTTTAAAGGACAATGACTCTTTTATGCTAAATCAATCTAACTTCAAGATCATACTATCCATTCTCTTTGTTCTTTACATAATTCAAAAATCATGCCAATCTTCATATTGCATTATTCAAACAGAGTATAATTTCTTCAAAACTAACTGGAAGCATTCCTTTAAGAAGCCTTTTTTAATAACAGAAACATAAAACAGCATAACGTTTCAAAACATAGAACTACTACCCTGGAGACGCAAGCGAGCCGTGAGCAGAGTGCAAGTGGAGGAAGAAAAAAACAACCAGAGAAAAGCTGAGATCAAACACATAGAATTGAGAAGCCAGGATGGTACTTCTTCGTGAAAGAAATGATCATCAAAACAGCATAATCGAAGGAAATCCGAGGAGCAGAATTGCAGGAGGCGATTTTGAATCAGGAAGAAAAGACCATGGGATGAAACCCAGCCAGAGAGCTAGCCGGAGGAAAATGAAGAGAGTTAAGCTAACAACATACAGGCTGAGCTCCGACAAGTGTCATGGACGAGCCGGAAGTCATGAGAGTGCAGGTGTGATGAAAAACGTGGCATAAGCACATGGAGACGGCTTCATAACAGATGACCGGATGGCTCTGGGAAGAGCATGCACTCGTGGCCGGCATACAGAAAAACTACGCACCTGAGTTAGCTTATTGGCCACATCTCCATCGCGTTCTCTGATTAGATGCCCCTACCTACAAACCGCCACACCGCTGCCGTGCTCACATTTTCACCAAAATAAATTAGCCAAACATCTAGTCAAACCTCCACTAATAAAAATCACCTGGATTTTGTTATCCAGTAACCAAATCGCAATTGTCATGTGACTTGACAAACATGATTTTCGTATCACTTTGATATGGCTCTAAATCAATTCCCACATGTATACTTGTTCATGCACAATTATACAATTAAAATGTCTCCCCGTTAATTTTATTTTAATATTTCTAATTGTTTTAAGAGATATTTTATAATTCAATGAAGAGAAAGAGATATTATCAAATAATAT
>APFE031075249.1:0-10715 GCA_000404065.3 Pinus taeda | reverse complement strand
CCAAGCGCAAGACTGAGGTTGGTGTCCTTTGTTCCCCTCTTATCTACTTCTCATAAAGGAAAGCGAAAGTAGTTTTTGTTTGTTTATTTCTAAGATAGCTACCTGTCTTAGTGGGACTAGCAGCTCTGAATGGACACTAGATTTCCTGATAACAACTGCGTATGTTACCAAATTTTGGGACAAATTAAAATCCCTTAGAGTTAATGACTACAATGATCATGGAGAAAAAATAAATTGACAAAGAGGAATCCACTCCAACAAGCTCAAAAAACTTGTAATATAATTAAAAGAAGCATTGAACATTTTAGGAATAAGTTCTATTATATGAGAGAAATAGTTATACCAACTTGTGGATTTTTCTCTTTTTATATATTCTAGCACTTGAAATTCATTAATTTATAAAAGTTACATAGCTATTAGTTTCATATTCACAAAGAACCTAACATTCCATACATCAACAAATATGGAGAAAAAGAAATAAAGAAGCTCCTCAAGATGGCAAGTTACAAAGGACAACTTAGATCCATTTGATATAAACTCAATAAGACAATAGACTAAATCTGACTAGAACCAAAACCATTTCCAAAATGACATAAAATCCATATTTCTCCACAAACTATATGCCACAAAGGAATGAAACAACAATAGACAAGTACATCCATTCCAACCCAAACATCTTTTAATTGTACATTCATTCCAACCCAAACATTAAGTGCAATTACATCTTTTAACTGTAAGCATTATAGAAGAAGGAATCGGAAAATGAATTTCATAGATTAATGCAATCACTGCATTTAAAGTATTTGTCTAACAAGTTTGAATGTGAAATTTGTTGGGCATGGAATCCCCCCAAGGCATGTTTTAGGGCTCAAAGCCCAAGTTTTGACCCTATATTGTTGTAAAGACTCCACGAATTGTGGGTGCGGAGCGTGAAATGTATGATAGAGTCACAAGGTTTTCCGCCCTAGTCTTGTAATGTAATGTCAGCCTACCCATGGCTCACAGACCATGGGATTGTATAAATAGAGTGAGGCTCTAAGTGTAAAATGGAAGGGAGCGAAGTAGTAGAGAGAAAGAAGAGTCTACGTAACTAAGTGTGTCTTTGGGTTGTAGGGTAGGAGAAGGCTCTGCAAATGAGTGCACAGAGGCCTAGTAGTCTACAACTAAGTGCACGGACCCCTGCAGCTGAGTGCACAGGGTGGAGTTAAGTCTGTAAAAGAAGAAGAAATTAATAAAGAGAAGTTTGTTACCAATTTGTGTATCCATCCTTGGGTTAATGTATGTTTGATATAAATTGCAAATATTCTGTTTATTTATTGTGCGCACCTGTATGAATGATTTATGTTGTTAATTATAACTTAAAGCATGCAAGTAGGCTAAGTTAATCAACTAATAGGGGAATACTAGTAAGGACTTGGGTAATAACAACGTTCAAACCCCGAGTAGGGTTGCGAGAAGACAGCATCTCAGGCTGCAAGGTACGTGAAAGTGCATGTAGCGACATGCGCGCAAGGTCAAACCACGGACCATTTGAACTCATTAGACATCTCCAAGGTGCAAAAACCTGGTTCTAGCACCCTTCCTTACTACTTCAGGCGAGACCTCAGTCTGCGCTCCACGGTCTATTGCCGAAAGGACCAGTAGTACCGGGATTTGTTTGGCTAAATCAACTCTGAACCTGGGTTAGGCCCCAATAAGCCAACAAATGGTTCCATTTTCAGGACTAGGATCTGCATAAGAGATGTATGATGTCATGTCACTGGAATCCGAAAAAGAAAGAAATTGAAGATTGGTTGAAGCGCTACTTATATACGAAAATCCATGAAATTTTCTTTGCATCCTTCCCCTCTGAGTTGTATGAGTGGATCTCTAAGTTAGCAGACAGTCAGGGAAGGTGTAGGCTTGAAAAACCTATTGTGTGGACTCTAGAGTTAGTGCGCAAACTTGAAGCATCGGAAGATAAGATCATGCACATTGTGGACCATTGGCTCAGTTGGATTATAGGAGGGTTTATCATCGAGTTCGTGGTAGATACTTCATTCAGCTATAGCGAGGCGTAACGATGCTTCCTCAAAGGACCGCAAGATAAGTACATTAAATATTTGAACACTTGGATTAAGATGTTATTGTGTGAAAAGAGGGTTATGTGAATAAATTGATGTTTGGGGCTATGTGAAGTGGGAGGATCTACAGAAATGAAGGTAGCACAAAGATAGAAGCTAGCCCCTTGATTTCACCCCCGCGGGAAAGCGAGGAAGAGCTTGCGAAAGTTTAACCAAGAAGTGAAATCAGTTTGATAAGGCAGCAAATTCAGCACATACCACTTCCACCTACACCACCACCAGTTTCACCATCTTCACCCCCATCTTCGTCCACACCACCACCACAGTTCAATATGGCAAGCGCAATAAAGTTGTCGGTGTTCAAAGGAGTAGGGATTGAAGATTCAGATCAATTTTGGTTTGTGGTAAAGGTTGTATGGGAAGCGCAAGGGGTCACAAATGACAATATAAAGAAGGAAACACTAGCAAGCACCTTGCAAGATCGTGCACTGATTTGGTACATTAAACATTCTAATGACAATCCAAACGCAGGGATCACGAATATGTAAGCTGCGCTAAATAGGGAATTTAGCAGGCCGAAATTAGAGACACAGTCGATTATCAGGTTTAAGGAAATCATGATGCTTCCAAGCGAGACCCCCTAGGAGTTGGATCAGAGACTGAAGGGTATGATTCGTGAAGCCAACATGAACTTAACGAATGGGCAACACTGCGCATGGTTTGTAGCGTCGCTAATGCCGCATCTAAGGATTGTGTTATCACAACAGAAGTTATCCACTTAGGCCAAGGTCTTGGAGATTGTAATGAGACTTCATGAGACCCCAATACAAGATCCCAACCTGGGAGTCCAACAGATCCACGTGAAATTGAAAAATTTGTGTCTTGAGATGTAAAGCTTGAAACAAGACAAGACAACTCGCCCAAAAGTGCGCGAGGAGGTATGGTGCATAAAGTGCAAAGGCCAGGGACATGACAAGGACCATTGTCCAGTCTTCACGAACTACCTGGTGGGAGGAGGGCCAATTCCATTGAGACCATAGGCACAAGAAGGACTGAGTGCGATGTCTGCATTATGGTACATGATTTGACATATAGGAGGAAAGCATGCTACAGACAACTGCCATTTATTACAGAAGTATACACAGACGTCCCAAAAGTTGTTCTATAATTTCTGCAGGTATACGATGAGCGTACCTGTAGAAGTTATGAACTAATGATGGATTGGACTCTTACCTATAGAGTTCAGACCGAAATGCAAGCCCTTGATCAAAATGCAGGGATGGCGCGCACTGGATTTCAGGGGCACAGACGAGGTCGAGGTGGAATGGGACCAGGACGGGTCGTAAACAACTGATTTGTTACAATTACGTAGGGCCAGGGCATTATAACCATGATTGTACAAATCTAACACGAGCATCATGTTTATATTGTACCTAGTTTGATCATGAGACAGAGGACTACCCCACACTAATAGCAAGGTTACGCGATAAAGGAACACTCCAGCGTCCCCAAACTCACAACCTGCAAATGATGAGGTCTAAGCCACACGAGGAGGACCTGCATGTAAACATCGTGCTTCGAAGTGGTATCATGACAAGAGATGACAAGGGCAAGCAACCCAAAGAGGGTGCCTGGGTTCGCAAGGCTCCAACAAAGGAACCAGAGTTTGATTTGGAGTGCACGAAGGAGACATTCATGGAATCTAAGAAGAGCTTCACGTAGGCCTCCACTTCAAGTAGTAAATACAAACTAGAACTGGAGATGGACCCATCAATGCTCACTACCTTTCTGGGGACTTTCATGAAGCTACTGCGTGACACTAAAGCGGTGAAGGGGTTGTAAGAGCTCATCACTGGATGTGCTGGACCAGGAGAACCACGCGTAGTCTGAAAGCTCGGAAAGCACACAACATGATCCAAATGGATCCAAGAACACTCTCTAAGTCTTGAAATCTCTCAAAAGCATGCCAAAGATCAAAATCATCACATGCCAAGAGCCCTTTGAAAGGATGAAAAGCACTATCGGGAGGTAAAAACCAAAGAAAATCATGAATAAAACAGAGTTTGGAGGTGTAGAACCATGGATGCACAGTAGTCGTCAAATCTGGCCAATCAACGGTCCAGATTTGATCGGAAATTGCAATCGGCATAGGCAGACAATGGGTATTGGCGCAGAACACATGACACTTGCGATGGCGATTGGCGGAGTTAATCTAGACCGTCAATCAAGCACGCAGATCAACGACCCATATTACATCGCAGGATCGCTATCGGGGAAGCCAGGAGCACTTACAACGACCCGGGGGTAATTGCAATGAGTGATTGCGATATCACAATCAGAGAAACCATGATGTGAGACCCAATGAACTAGACCCGATGGGTTTACCAGTGATATTTCATAAGATCTGAGGTTCGTGGAAAAATCCATTTTAATGTATTTTCACGATTTTTCACACATTTCAAAAATACAATGGGGAATTTTGGAGAAGTGCTGTTGTGACATGCGATGGCGATTTACAGGCAGACCTGATAGGAGAATAGGGTGGATTTAAGGACTATTGAAGTCCGAAATGAATTATGTTTGCCGTAATTTCACAATTATGCATGCATTTTCCTGTGTTAAACAGAAAACGACTGTGTTTGGGATTTTAAAGGATCTCAAGGGACCGAGGCTCTCTTACGTTGTGAATAGGTGGCCACCTCCCCTCTTGGCATTATGCCATGATTGTAAGAGGGATTCAAGTAGATAGAGGCCCGGGAGACAGAAAGCCAGAAAGGAGAAACACAACCCAAATTGGCTTTAAAACCACAGACAGAGAGCAAACAGGACAAGCAGTATTGAAGGCAGTGCCAAGACAGAGTTGAGACACAGACAAAGAGTGATTTAGAGGGTCTGTGTACTTAGAGAAAGCTTGAGAGGTTCAAGAAAACTCTTACTATTCCATCTGTTGTGTATTGACTCTCAAACTGAGCTCATACTATTGTAAAAACTCTTCTTGAAGACATAATAGAGAGGCCACCACTTAAGGCTGGACCAGGAGATGTAGCCCAGGAGTATTGGGTGAACTCCTTATTAAATGTGTTTTGTTATGTGTTGTCTATTATGTTTTGTTTATTGCTTCATTGTTTGTGTGTTACACAATCTTATCGATCCATTGCATAAAAATACATGGACAAATCCATGCACATGAGTCTATAAAACCTTATTAAATGTCTTAGATCTCATAATCAGATCAAGTGGTGTCAGAGCTTTAGGTTTACTAAGGTTAGACAGGCTTGTGCTGGATTGGTGAATGATAACTAGGTCAAAGCTCAAATTAGGGGAAGGAGAACTGGTTGAAAGTAACCCAAAAATTGGTAGAGTCTATCCTAGGAGGGAAATAGCAGAAGAAAACCCCCTGGAATCAGATTCTCAGTTCATGGATAGTTTCATGACCATGAGAGCCATGGTAGAATAAATGTATCGAGAATTTAAGAAAGGTCAGAGTGAAGACTCTTCAACTTCCAAACAAGACAAAGGAACAAAAGAATCTCTTATAGATGGCCATTCTTAAGGAAAAGGGAAAGGAAAAGAGGTTCCTCTGTCCACACCTCCTCACAACCCTGAAAATAAAAAGAAGAAAACATCTCTAATTAAATTAGATGTTAAATTTTATTTGCCAATATATGACGGAGAATTAAATGCAGATAAGCTAGATAATTGGATTAGACAGATAGATGTGTATTGCAGGGTGCAGAGCATTGATTCAGACAGGAGTAAAATTCAACTGGCCAGCCTACGCCTTGGAGGAACTACCTTGGTATGGTGGGAAGGTAGGACACAAGCTGACTTGAAGAAGCATGGTAAAATTCTTTCTGTCTGGAGTGAATTTGTTTTTGCAATTAAAAAACAATTCTATCCACTAGCTTATATGTAGCAAGCTATGATGAGTTGGCAATCTCTTCGCTAATTAAAAGGGCAAAGTGTACAAAGCTACACCCAAGAATTTAGAAAAAGAGCTTTGATTCTAGGCATTTCTTTAGACTCACCTGAAACTTTGTTGAAGTATATAGGTGGTCTACATAGTTATTTTAGGCACACCATTCTCATGTTTAACCCTACTAGCATAAATGAGGTATCTGTTCATGCTACCCATCTAGAGGCTTGAGGCAAGAATGTGAACCCAAAAATTGGGGGATCATCAAAACCCACTGCAAGCAAGAACAAGGAGAAGAGGAAGTAGAAATGGAAAGAGAGGAAGGCAAATGTTGTACAAAAGGCCAAACCTTCATGCACTCACTGCAAGAAGGATGTACATGATGATAAACATTGCTGGTCTTTGCATCTGGAGTTCAAATCCAAGAATTGGATGGAAAAAAGAAGAAGACTATTGCTGCTATACAAAAAGATTTGGGGTCAGACTCAGGTGATGAAACAACAATCGCAGCCACAAATATAAAAGGTAAAAATTCCGAAGCATCTATTAGTAATTCTGCACAAACTATTGATAGTGAAGAAAATGAGAGGAAAAGACATGAGCTTTTTCATATTAGAGTTATTTCCAAGCATCGAAAGATTGATACTTTGTTTGATAGTGGCTCACAAGTAAACTTAATTTCTAAAGCAATTGTAAAGAAGTTGGGATTACTAACCACACCTCACAAGAAGCCATATCCATTAGGTTGGGTATGTGATAAAGCAAAGCTACAAGTGACTAGATAATGTAAACTTAGGTTTTCTTTTGGGTCAGCATTTGTAGATGAGGTTGAGTTAGATATCATTCCTTTGGATATATGTGGAATTGTTTTAGGAAGTCCTTACTTGTATGATATAGAGCTGAAAATAAGTATCAACTCGTTAAAGATGGAATCGAATATATTGTAAGAGCTCATAAACTCAAGAATAATTATACTCTCATAAACTCGGGGCAGATGAAAAGAATTGTAAACTCATGCAAGCAATTTTTACTGATGGTTGTAAAGGAAAAAGAACCTGATAAAACCAATGTATCTGAAGGCTGTAATGCTAAACATCAAGCTGATTTAGAAAAAGTTGTTTCAAAATATGGTATCCTATTTCAAGAACATAAAGGTTTGCCACCCAAAATGGAAATTGTACATGATATTAATTTGCAACAAGATGCTCCATTACCTAACATCAGAATTTATAGGTTATTTGTTTTAGAGAATGCAGAGATCAAGAAGCAGGTACAGGAGCTGCTCGAGAAAGGGTTCATAAAACCAAGCACATCACCATGTGGATCTCCAATCGTGTTGGTGAGGAAGAAATATGGTTCGTGGAGGATTTGCATTGATTACATAGCACTGAATAAAATAACGATCAAGAATCGTTATCCCCTTCCTCGCATTGATGATCTATTGGATCAGCTGAAAGAAGTTGTTTACATTTCCAAGTTGGACTTGTGTAGTGGTTACCATCAAGTCAGAGTAGCAGAGCAAGATGCATGGAAGACTGCTTTCAAAACAAAGCAAGGGCTGTATGAATGGCTAGTTATGCCTTTTGGCTTAACTAATGCTCCTGCCACTTTCATGAGAGTTATGAACAATGTACTCAGGCCTTTATTGATGAATTTTTATTTGTATATTTGGATGACATTCTTGTTTTCAGTAAAACATGGGAAGAACACTTGAAGCATGTAAAGCAGACTCTATATGTTTTGAAGAAATAAAATCTCTATGTTAAATTATCAAAATGTGAATTTGGTAAAACATCTTTGAACTATTTGGGTCATATTGTAGGGGGTGGTGAATTGAAGATAGATCCCTCCAAGGTTGCAGTCATTGTAAACTGGCCTAAACCCAAATCTGCTACAAAAGTTAGAAGCTTCCTAGGAGCAACACAGTATTGGAGAAAGTTTATTGCTAACTTTTCCTCAATTGCAGCTCCCTTACATGCTTTAAAAAGATTGAACAAGGTGTTTCAATGGGGAGGAAAACAACAAAAAGCCTTCGACACCTTGAAAGAAAAAATTAGTACAACACTAGTGCTAGCATTGCCAAACCTTCAACAACCATTTCATATCGAAACCGATGCTAGTGACTATGCCATGGGAGCAGTGTTGATGCAACATGGTAAACCCATATGCTACCATTCTGAGACTTTTAATTCTATAGTAGTTAATTATCCTACATATGATAAAGAATTGTATGCATTAGTCCAGAGTGTGAAAAAGTGGAAACATTACTTAATGGACAAAGAAACAATTATACATATTGATCATCAGCCACTTCAGTATTTGCACTCATAAACTAAATTGCAGCAATCAAGACACTATAGGTGGATGGGTTTCCTATAGCAGTTTCATTTAGTCATCAAATATAAAAAGGGCATACACAATAAAGTTGTGGATATGTTGTCTAGACCAATCATAAATGCATCTACTATACTTAAGCATAACTCAATCATGCATGAAAGCTACATTGAACAATATGCTCAAGATATAGACTTTAAAGATGTATATGCAACTTTAAGTAATGGAAAAAAGGTAGAAGAATTGGAATATTATGTTAAATACCAACTCTTGTATCATTTGGGAAAGCTATGCATTCCACAAACCGAAAGAGTCAACATAATTAAGGAAGCACATACTTCTCTAATATCAGGTCATTTCGATGTAAGTAAAATAGTTGCACAGTCGCAAAGATACTGCTATTGGCAAAAAATGCATGAAATAGTTTCTAGATATGTAAGAGGGTGTACCATTTGTGCTAAAAGTAAGCCCAACGATAGAAAATTAGGCTTGTACACTCCACTACCAGTTCCTTCCCGTCCTTGGGAAAGTGTTTCCATGGACTTTGTTGGGGGATTGCCAAAATCTAGAAAGGGACATGACTATTTATATTGTTGTAGATCCAACCCAAGAATAACAAGATAGAAATAGATAGAAATGCTTCTTTATTGATCAAACCCTTAAGGTAGGGCAACACCATACATTCACTCCTTAAGGAAGGAGAATACTCCACAAGCCATGTTCATACAAGAATACTTCTCTTCATATCTCTCCATGTGGAGTCTCTAGCCTCTATATAGGCCTCATACATACAATACCATGCATCATTACCATGGTTTCCTCATACCATCAACAATACCATGGGCCCCTTACATTATTATTAACTACTTGTGGTCCCTTACATGACATGGGTTAACCACGTTATTTATTACTATGGCCCATCCCATTATTACATTATTACCTTGGGTACCTCCCTCGGTACCCCATATTAACCCCCCTAGGTATATAACATTCCACCCCCCTTAGCATGTTTCGTCCCCGAAACATGGGAAGAACACAAATAATAAGATCTACTCAAAAGAGTAGTCCACTGATACCATGCATGTGCATCTAGCCATCCAAGAGAAAGGTGAACCCTCGATCTCGTTGGTGCCTCGCTTGCTTGAGATGGAAGTTGATCGTGGTAGCTCTTTTGTGTTGATGTGTAGTAGGTGGCTCTTCGCTTCTCCTTATCTATCTTGTGGGGGTTGTTGTCCTTGTGACTAACTGGTTGCCATCTTGATGGTTGTCTTGCGGGGTGATGCGGGTGATGATATGTTGAAGTTTTAACCCACGGTGTCGTCTTCTTTAATTCACCCTGTTGAGGTGCCTTTTGTGGTGTCTTCTTTTCCAATATGACTTCAACCACTGAGTCCTCCTCTGATGTATCAGCACCTGTAACCTTTTCCGCTTCAGCCTCTGTTTGTGGCTGATTGTCGACCATCAACTGCTCATCATCTGATATGTCAGACCCTGGAACATCTTCTGCTTCAGCCTCCTTGGACTCTATCTGTTTATTAGTGGAAATATTCTGTAATGTAATTTTCTTCTTTTTATACCAGAGCTTCAGGAATTTCTTCTGGACATTAACATTGATAGTACCTACCAATTCCATCCAAGGGTATCCCAAAACAACATCTATGTTATCCATATCTGAAGCATAAAAATCACCATGAAACACATAATTATCCATAGAAAGTTTAAAATCCTTATAAATTTGAACATCCTTATCATGAACCTGTGTATTTTCAATATGTTTTGCTGGGACTTGCAATTTTTTTGCCAATTTAACATTGATGAACTTATGTTTACCATTAGGATGGATAGAAACAATGATCTTCTCTTTTTGAATCAATCCATGAATCTGCAGTAAGGATATACCAGTAGGAAATTGCCCCTTATGTGTTTCATTCTCATTTTTTCTAGCCTTAGACCATTTGTCCAAAAGGACTTTTTCAAATTCTGCATCTGAAAGTTTGGTCAACTGTTTGTGGTCAAGTGATTTCCACCACCATGTGGAAGCCTCATCTATTAAAAATAACCACATTTTACCCCTCCAATCTGTCTTAAACATACGCTTTATTTCCTTTATGAATTCTTCAATAGTCGAACCATCATCTTTTCCTGTAAAAATTTGTTTGCTAGAAGCCATGAGGGTTTGAAAAAATCCACTTACTTGGCTAAAATTTGAAAATGTCACAGTTTCGTCAATATTGCTCAGAATCTCTATTATAACATGTTTTTGGGAATGGAACAACCATTCTGCATCTGCCCATGTGATAGAAATCCTGATTCAGACACTGGAATTTTCAAATCTGCGCTGCTACTTTCCCGCCGTCACCCAAAATTTCTGAAAAAAGAGCTGATTTTAAATCAGCGATATC
>APFE031075247.1:274774-310399 GCA_000404065.3 Pinus taeda | reverse complement strand
GGCAAGTGAACATTACTCTCTGAATAATAAAATCATTGCCATTTTGTGTTCTGGGTATCTTTTCTTCGCATATTCTGTATTTTCGGTCTCTTTTCTTCGCATATTCTGTATTTGGGTATCATTTTCAGGTTAAGAGCATAACATTTTTAATCAAAACTAGTATCAGGAACATGCCATTGAGGAACAGAAAATAGAAGAGCAGGAAACCAGGGGAATTATGGCTTCACCATTTTATCCCAAAACCAAATCCAAGAAACAAACCAACATTGTCATGATTGAAAAAGAAACATCTGTCATATCCACTCCTAGGAAGCCTAGGAGGAAGAGCCCAGTAGAAACAAGCAGCAGGGACCAAGAAGTACAAATTGTAGAAACATGTTCTACATAGAAGTAGGTAGAGGATATCATTGAGAGACTGAAGAAATAAGATCTAGAGAAAGACTCTTATTTTGATGATGTGGTAGCAATATCATTTGCAAAGGACACATAGGAACTCAAAAATGAGTTACACTTGAGAAAAATTAAAGAATTAACAGACTAGTTAGAAATAAAAGAGATTCTGGGAAAGCACTTGAAGAAGGAAAACAAGGCAAGTAGGAAGACCAATGCAAAGCTAGTTAAAGAAAATGAAAAATTAACTAAAGAAATAGGAAAGCTAAAGAGAAATAATGACATACTTTACAAACAGGCTTTCAAGTGGGTTAATGAAAAGAACATGTGGAAAAACAAATATGAAAAAAAAAAGGTCAAGACTAATTTGTATAAAGAAGAACACTAAATGGGGATAGACTATCTGTTACAGGCAGCATAGTAGGATGCATCATGGTTTAGAATAGGATACACAACAAGGGTAAGGAGGTCTAAGAGGAAGAAACAAGTATGAGGACATGCCTGAAGATTAGCAAGGGGGAGATGTTGGCCCTCAATTTTGGTCCATTTTTGCTTAAGGAAACTTACTTAACTCTTATAGTATCCATCCATTTTCAATAACATTCACCTCATTTTGATGTATTTTCTGCACATTTAGGTATTTAATTTTAATTTTGCAATTTCTAGAAGTTTTTATGAAAATTGGATTTCAAGTGCAATTTTTGGATAGAATTAGAAATTCTCGTAATAGCTATATGGATGCCATACTTGCAAGACACCTAGGCTCGAGATGGATATATGAATGGAAATTTTGGGAACTAGGACTGAACTAACTCCAATTAGTTACGTAAAAACAAGCTAAATCAGGCCCAGTCAAAGCTGGTCAAACATGACCAGTGATCCAGAAAATCCCTAGGAAATAGGGCAGTTTTGTGATTTCATGGGATTGTCTATATTTTTAGTGATAGATTGGATGGATTCTATTTACATATATGGATATGAGTAGATAGAATTGTTAAATAGACTTTATATCAGTTTGTGTCATGATCTTCTTTTTAAAGAAAAAACTTTGAAGGCCTATATGTGTAGTTTTTGTATAACTTTATGTTGAGACATTTGAATATTTGAAGATAATTTGAAGAACTTGTTCTACTTCCATTTTGTAGTTCATTGGTGTGGATCAGTGACTGAATTTCCAATAGTTGATAGCATCCTCAAGTGTGCAAGGCAAGGGTGGAGGGCCCCCACTCCAAGCTAAGTACACTTCATTGTTAAACTAGCTTAACTTTTCATGTACTAGTTGCTTTAGAATTCTTCACTTGTTTTGTTTTAGATTTGCTTACTTGAATTGATGAGTGATGATTTATATTACTGATGAATCTTAGTTTTTTTATCACTGTGATAAGAAGGGACAATAAAGGGTTCAGGTTAAATCCTCCTTCTGTTGAATTAATGGATCAAAACTAGAATTCATCTTTAGTGTGTTTAAGCAATTTTATGCAATTTCAGTTTCTAACAAAAGCATAATGATGAGTGAATTGTGATGAGGAATACCAAATATCTCTTAAGTTAGGAGTCTTCTTCATTGTTTATTCATGCATCATGAGCTGTTGTTAATTAATTATTTTTTATTTCTATTCATTAAGGGATATTGTAGAGGAAGGACACAAACGAATCTCTTAAGTTATGAGCCACTTCATCTTACTTACATTGAAGAAGTGAATTAGAAATTGTCTAAATAGATTTATATTTGTAATATGCACTTTCTTAAATCCTTATATTTTATCTTTTAATTTGGCTACATCTGCTATCTATACATTATGGACATGCTTCGAAGTTTTACAAACCTAGATTGATAATGAATACTTGTGTTAATTTGTGTTAATAAATTAGCTCAACAATGCTATGTTAGATTCAAGAGAATCTCACAATTTAATGCCAAAAGAAATCATGGAGACATTGGATTTAGATATAGCCAGACCATAAAAAGATCTTTTCTCTTTTGATTCTAGTAAAGTTAAGTGCCCGGGCCTAATAAAAGACTTGTGTGTTACTCTAGTTGAATACCTAGGTAAAAGTATTCTCATGGATATTGTAGTTGTTGATATCCCTCCAAAGTATGGAATGCTATTGTCTCGCTCATGGGGAGAAAAATTGCAGGGATCTCTACAATTAGACATGTCTTATGCCACAATTTCAGTATTTGGTCAGCCCAAAAATATTTATAGAGAAACTTTAATGAAATGCATGGTGAGTAGTACAGATAAACCACAGAACTATCCTATTTATTTTTTACATTCTGATATGGATTCTTTGATTTATGTAATTCAGACACTGAAAAGGATAATAACACAGTTGTCAAACAACAACATAAAGAACCTGATAGTGAAAATATATTTCATGAATCTAGGTGGCACTTAGACTTTGATGTTTTAGTGAATAGATTAGGAGCAGGTGCAGGAGTTTGGATTCATAACATGGAAAAAAATAATTTTGAAGGTCATGCCTTTAGATTAAACTTTAAATGCAAAAACAACATGGCATATGAAGATTTAATATTAGGATTGAAAATTGTAAGAAATATTGGAGCCAAGAGTGTATCTATCATGGGAGACTCTAAGTTGATCATAAAACAAATTAAAGGAGAGTATTATGTGAATAATCCTAGACTTAGCCAATACAGAGAAATTATCTTACATCTGATTAAAGAACTTCTTGAAATTGATTTCGCTACTATTCCTAGGAAACAGAACATGCAAACTCATAGTTTGGCTACTTCTGCTAGCACTTGCAGATTTCTTTTTCAGCCAATCACCAGTACACTACAGAAGTAAGACACAGGCTGATTATACCTTACAATTTGAAATATTGGCAGTTCTTTTCACAAGATTCTCAAATCTATGATTTCATGAATGTTGAGGGAGAATTCCAAAACTGATAGATACTGATTGTATAGTAGAAGACACGATGGATAGCGAAATAGGTATAAACGCTTTAGATGTAAGTAAACCCACTAAATTCGATAAAGTAGAAATAAATAACTTAGAAAAAGTAGAAATAGAAGAATGAACTAATGATGATTCTAAGATTTTAAACCTTAAAAATAATTTTTTACCTAAGGGATTAGTCCCATTAGAAGATTTGTTGATTCAAATAATGTAGCTAGGAAACCAAAGATGGAGCATTTAATATTAGACATAGAAGAATGCAACCTACGAACAGAAGAAAAACCTAAGCTTGGTAAGTTATCTAAAGCATTACCTACAGCTGAAAAGTTGAAATACATAAGTTTATTTAAAGAATTTCAAGATGTATTTTCCTGGAGTTATGAAGACCTCAAGTTTTATGACATTAACATTATTCAACATAAAATACCCATGAAAGAAGATAAGAAACCCTTTAAACAAAATCTTAGGAGAATTAATCTACTTCTTATGCCATTAATTGAAAAAGAAGTAAAAAGGATGTATGAGGCAAAAATCATAACACCAATTAGATATTCAAATTGGGTCTCAAATTTAGTCACTGCTAGAAATAAAGAAAGAGAAATCAGACTCTGTGTTGATTTCAGAAACTTGAATAAAGTATCACTAAAGGATAACTATCCCATCCCTAAAATGGACCATATTCTCTAAAGGGTAGTAGGGTCATCCACAATTTCATTACTTGATGGATTCTCTGGATACAACCAAATCCTTGTTCAACCAGAGAATCAAGAAAATACTACATTTACCACTCCCTGGGGTACTTTCGTGTATTTGAAAATGTCTTTTGGATTGATGAATGTTGGAGCAACATTCCAAAGAGCAATGGACATAGATTTTGCAAAAGAAATCCATGACTTTATAATTATTTACCAAGATGACATGACAATGTTTTCCAAATTAGATAATGAACATCGCGATCACCTAAGAAGATTTTTTATTAAATGTACAAAATTTGGTATTTCTTTTAATCCCAAGAAGACACTCTTTGGTGTACAAGAAGGTAAATTCTTAGGACACATAATTTCAAAAGAGGGCATTAGAATTGATCTAGCTAGAATAGAATCAATCCTAAACATCACTCACTCTAGGAACAATAAAGAATTACAATCATTCTTAGGTAAAATAAATTTTCTTAGAAGATTCATTTCTAACGTAGTAGAACTAATCAGAGAATTGAATAACATGTTAAAGAAATACTCAACACTTAAGTGGAAAGTAGAGGCCAAGAAGACTTTTGAGGTAATCAAAGAAGCCCTTACTAAAACACATGTCCTCATAAGTCCTGATTCAAAAAAATATTTTATAATTTTCTCTTTCGCTTTAGAACAAAATATTGCAACAGTCTTGTTGCAAAAGAATGATCAAGGTTATGAGTAGCCTATTGCAATTTTCAACAAATCTTTGAGAGATGCTATACTAAAGTATAATATAATGGAAAAACAAGCACCTGATTTAGTGAAGTCTATTAAAGATTTCAGAGTGTACATTTTATACTCACACATCATTGCATATGTTCCAAATTTATTAGTGAGGGACATTCTAACACAGAATGGGCCTCAAGGAAAGAGAGGCAAATGGATTGCCCCTATTTTGGAATATGATATTGAAATAAAGCCCTCAAAATTAATCAAAGGTGAAGGTTTAGCTAAAAGCATGGATAAATCACACTGCCAGGCCTTAGATATAAATTTCATTGGAGCTCTAGATGATGACTCCACAGATTAATGAAGCTTTTTTAGATTCACCTTGGTATACAAATATCATATTTGTTTTACTAAATTTACAAGCTTATCCTGGTTTATCTAGAACTAAAGGTCGATTCTTGAAAATGAAATCAATGAAATATTGTATCATAGATAATGCTTGATTTTGGAAAGATAATGGTGGCATTTTTTTGAATTGTTTATTGAAAGATGAAGTTGATAAAGATATGCAAGAGTTTCATGCAGGAGATTATGGAGGACACCTATACTGCAAAACAATTGTTGATAAGATTTTAAGGGTATGTTTTTACTCGTCCAACCTTTTTGCAGATGTCAAGAAATATGTGACCTCTTGTCATAAACACCAAATATTTGAAATCAAGAAAAATCTATTACCTCTACTCCTCAAACCCATCTCCACAGAAATCCCATTTCAACAGTGGGGTCTAGACTTCATTGGTGAAATTTACCCATCCTCCTCAACCCAACATAAATGGATTTTGAAATCCATTAATTACTTTACTAAATGGATAGAAGCCATCCCTTCTGGACAAGACACTGATTCTATCATCATCTCATTCCTTGAAAACAATATCCTTTCAAGATCTGGATGCCCACAAAATCTCATTACTGATAATGAAGCTTCCTTCAAATCCAAGAAAGTGGTAAATTTTTGTAACCAATACGTCTTTACCCTTGGCCATCCTACAACCTATTACCCTCAAGGTAATGGAATTTCTAAATCCTCAAACAAAATCCTTGTTAATATCATCAAGAAATTGTTACAAGACAATAAGAAGACCTAAAACAAAAATTTGGTTAATGCCTTATGGGCAGACAGACTCACTACAAAAAAGTCCATTGGTACGTCTCCTTATCAACTAGTATATGGAATGGATGTTGATTTTCCATCCTCTTTAGGAGTGCCAGTGATGAAAATGATCCAAGAACTACAGGTAGAGTCCAATGATATCCAAAGGAGGATAAATCAAACAATACATTTGTAGCAAAGCAGGGAAGAAGTCTATGTCAAATCCCAAGTGATCCAAGATAAAATCAAAAAGATTTCTGACAAGAAAACCAAAGTTGATGATTTTTACATAGGTGAAAAAGTACTCAAATGGGATTCCAAAAGAGAATAAAAGGGTAAACATTGGAAATTTGATTTCCTATGGCAAGGCCCTTATATCATTTATGGTTACAGAGGTAACAATGCATTCTTGAGGCAGTTAGATGGAACAGATCGACCAGGTCGACCAATCAATGGTAGAATGCTCAAACATTACTTATCCACATATTAACATTAATTCAGTTGTTTATTTTGTTCATTGTACATAACATTGCAAATTTTATATTGGATTGGATGATTATCTTTTGAATTTGAAGCCCGAAGAGAAGGCCCTAAGATTTGAAAGGTGTACCATAATATGTATGAATAAAGAAGATCACAGAGAAGCAGTTATAAGGCAACCACAGTCAAAGTTTCAAAGGCTACTGATCTTAAAGTTCTTGACATTTCACGAGGAAATGCCATCCCCATGTGGAGCCACTTTTAGGGTCTTACAATAATAGGATTCATAATTTTTAATTAGCTAGGATTATTCTTCTAATATTGTACATACTTTTGCTTTCTACAAAATGTTTTCCCATATTAAAAGTAAAAAATGTAAACGGTGTAAGTATTAAAAGAAAAATCAAAGGACTAAAAGAAAAGGATAAAAAAAGGAAAATAATATATGAACCCCACCAAAAGAGATAAAATATAGATTCTGAAAATGATGCAAATTCAAATGCCACTACTTTTTACTTTTCCTTGCAAACTGAAGATTGTGTGCAACTTGTCAAAAATGCCACAATCCATGATTGTCAAATAGTTTAATCTTGATTCATTCATGCTTTAAATTTCATGTTGATAGATAGAGAAGAAAGATCTAGCCAAACTGTTTAATCTTGGTAGATTAGTAGTTAGGTAGAGAATAATAAGGAGCTCATCAGTTGAATCTGATCCCTTGGAAGTTATAAGGTTAGAATTAGATAATTCTCTTATCAAAGAAAAAGAAATCAAGGGTCAACAAGCTCAAATGCACCCAATAAATGAAGAGAAAATGCTAGGGTAAATAAAGGGTAGGTAGAAGAGGTTTGGAAATGCATAAGGTTTCTATCTCAAATGCACCTTCATCATGCTTAAATCCTATGTCTCATGTGCAGGAGGAACTATCAAAGGAAAGAGGACATTCACAAAAATTATGTATTACTTTGGGTATTTACCCTAAAACATTTTATATGATTTTAGGCCTAAATAGTAAATCTAATTCACTAATTTCCCCTCATTTCACTCAACCCTTTACATGTCTTACTTTCCCTACATTACCCCTTCATTACTTTTCATTCACTCATTTCCCCTTCTTGATTCCAAAGGACCCTTTCCTCCTCATTTCCCCTTGTAAAAATAACCCTTTCCCTTCATTTTAACCCTTTTTCCTTTTCTTTCACATTTTTCCCTAGACGTTACCCTTTAAAAATCATTTTCCCTTTATTAATTTTCCTTTTTCCCTTAAAAACCCAGTAAACCCCCTTATCCTATGTTATTTTATAAAGTCTCGCTTTATGTATTTAGCCCCTGACTTTATAATTCTTGACCCTCAATAAACCTTTGAAAATGTTTAACCTACTGCATTACTTATCATCGAGCCCCGCCAACGACACCCCCACTCAACCCTTGCAAAAATCTGTCACATAATAGCCCTCCAATCAAACACTCCTAGATCCGACGGCCCATATCCATATTGCGCACTCCCATTGTCTGATAGCTAAGATTTCAAAAGCACGCGAGATTCGTAGTTTTGCCCGAGCACTCTTTTTCTACATGGCAGCCCCACGTTATATAGAGTTCTCTAAAAAAATACCACCTTACACTCAAAAGTGGTGTGATACGCCATAAAACCACCTCCCTGCATAAAATAAAATTTCCCATTGTTCATTTATTAATCCCACGCCCAAATTTAATTGTTGTTAGTTAAAAGCCAAAAAAAATACTTTTTCACTCCTTTCATTGTTATTTCGTTGCAAAGAGCCCCTGTTAACCAATTTTAACCCCCAAGAACATTCTTCAACCGTTTCGCCCATTTGCAACTAGAACATGCTACAGAATCCAACTTGAAGTAGCAAAAACACCATTCAAACTTCAAAAACCTCTGCACCTACCACAGAACCCTACATACCTAATCATCAGTTTTCTAGGCATTCTTGGAAGAACCAAAACTTCCCTCAACTTAAGCTCTGCACAGTAATTAATAAAAGGTTAATTAATTGAAATGATTGAAAAACTATGCCAAGCTAAAAGAAACCCATTGTGCATTCAAAAACCCTTTTCTACACATTGTATTAACCCTTCCCACTATTCCAGAGCTCCTAACCCTACTCCTAAAGCCATAGAAAGAATACTTGAATAGAATGAACCAAATTATGGCTTCCTCAAGAATTCTAAATGAGAAACCCCTGCAAACCCATCACCTGGATGTTGACCAGCTACCATTAGCTAACAGACTTTTCCAAATTAAAGACATAATTTCCCCTAGCCATCTATTGAAACTCCATTGTTGGAGTAAAGATAAATTCCTGAACCAAAATGATGACATTCATCTATGGGAATCAAATTTTTGCAAATACTTGTTCCCACAAGTATACCAGATCCCTGAAATCATCCATCTATGCAAAATTGTTATATCCCAAGTCAAAGAGCCATAATCTCTACCAACCAGCAAATTTTGTTTACAATCACTACAAAGTCAATAAACCAAATGTTGTAGATCCCGCCAAACCCAAATGAAACCTCATTTTCCATTGAAAACCTAATTGAACTCTACTTGAAGTTGGACCTTCCCAAGAGGACTCAAAACTTTCAGACTTTCATCCTAGAAGAGTCTGATACTCTTACAGACAATCCTCTATACTTGCCACCATTTTATTTAAGAGGACCAGACAAATTGTGACCATGCTTTCTTTCATTCTTGGATATACCACTGATGAGAATGTAGATGAGCCTATACTTGCTTTTCTCTCTATTTTTTTGCCTAGGCAAGCCTCCAACAACAATTTTCAATTTTTCCCAGTTCTTGGCAGACAAAATCCATGATCAATTGATCAGATTGCCAATTGAATGAGTATTCAAATACTCTTCTGTATTGTTCCACATGTTCCTATATTTCCAGTCAGACAAGTTTCCAATCAACATCAAAAAGCTGGACACCAAGGGCCATACTAGATTAGTCATCTTTTGGACACCCTTAATCCAAAAGTATTCCATTTTTTCAGTTACAAAGAGTTCATTGATTCCTTTGTTCATCTAGTTGTAAATATGCTAACCAGTAGCAGTCAACCTAGGATCAATGATAAGATAAAAAGAGTTTTGCAGTTGTCTAAAAACAGTAGAATAGGAGACTAGTATCTATACCAAGACCACACAGAAATTATAATATATGGATGCCAACTCACTCTTCCCATGAGGATATTTGCATTAGAATATATCAGGTAGATTATAAACTCAGATGATGTGATTTTCCTAACAGCTAGGAAGAAAACACAGTTCAAGGTTAAAAACCATCTTGGTGCTTTTATCTATAATAATAGGGAATCTCGAGAAGAAGCAAAGTGTTTATAGGAAATGAAGTTCAATAGTAGTTTTAAATGGCAGTATGATCCTTTAGGAGTCATAAACAAACCAAGGCTCAAATTCAAATTAAGCCCTTTTATGCATGAGTCAGGAATAGACATTGAAAAATATGCCAGCCAGTCAGAATGGTTGGAAAACACCTTGATATATATGGAGAAATAGATGGATACTAGTTCCATTCTGCATAGCCCATCCCTGCAGGACAAAAGTTAAAAAAGGGCCAGGGAAGAAGGTTCTTGCAAGAAGACCAATCTAAATCATGTCAATGGGAAAGAAGAGCAAGTAGAGATAGTTAGGACAGTTGAGACACTTCAAATCATTGATAGAGAAACAATGGTCAAAGAAAATATAGCTCCATTAGTTTCAGAGGAAACTCATCAACCTTCCTCCTCTAATACTCAGATCATTCAGAAACAACTTAGCATTAAGGTCTCACCATCAAACAAACCAGTGGATAAGGAAAAAGACATAAATGAGAAGTATAAAGAGATCAAATTAAGAAATGAGGCATTAAAAGCTGAAACATATGCCTAGTATCTAAAACAGACTCCTAGCAATTAGAATAGGTGTCACGCGGAATGAGTCGATCTTGCGGACAAGATAGACCTTCCTAGAATCTAAAGAAGACCTAATGACAAGCAAACCAACCAGACACTATCTTTCTCTAAATGTGCTTTTATAAATAATGGCAAACAAGTGTGTTTAAGGCCTACCTCATGTCCAACGCAAGTTTAGGGATGCCTTCGCTCCTTTGATCCAAGTAAGTTCCTTTGTCGCAAACCTGCAAACACAAACAAGGAAAACGATTAAATAGCACCTGAATAACCAATATTATAAAACATATTTAACATGAAAGTAAAGGAGTCCATGAAACAAATAACATAAGATACTTGTTGAGAAAAATGAGCTTGATTGTATTAATTCAAAAGAAGAAGAACTTTACAACCTTTGCCTTGACGCTGTATAAGCTCCTCTCAGGGTCCAACAAGAAGTCTCCTCTACTTTGACAAGCTTCCCTCACTCCCCAATGAAGCCAAAAAGGTATGTGATCTCTCCTCTTAAGCTCAAATAGGAAGTCTTGATTTCACTAGCATTTACCCTCAAAAGTTCAGCTTCTAACCTCTTTGGCCACTGACCCAATGCCTCAATTTATAGTGCAATGGAGATCAGTTACCAGCTCCTCCTTCAAAGGGATAGAGTCCTCCTTCAAAGGGATAGCTCCTCTCAACAAGGGATTAGTTCCTCCTATGATGGGATGCATGAACCACTTGGAGCGAACAATCCACGTAACAAATGCTTCTAGAAAACTCTAGAATTAACCCAAGATGAGTTTTTTAAGATAAAGATTACGCTTTTTGACTTTTACAGGGGTACGCACCTTCCCCTTTACATACAGAGCATATAAGTACGTAGATAACTTGAACAAAAGGTGTGGGCCCGCAGGAAAAAGTAAGAGAAAGTACGGAACCAGAGTTACATTGCTTTTTTAATGTCTTTCTCTCATTTCTCAAGCTTGTTTTGAAGAGCTGAGGTTTAAGACTTGCTTAGGAAGCTGGTATAGGTAATGATAGGCCTACACCGGCTGCAAATAATCAAGGTGACGATATTTTTGTGTAACACATGATACATGGGTGGGCCAACTCAACTTACATTTCTTTACATTATTTTTGGGCAGACTAGCCTTTGAATTTGACCTACTACACATCGCTCTCTGCACTTCTCGCGGAATCTTCACCTTCATCTTTCCTAAAATTGCAGACTTCGTGCCCCATGACCATTGCCCGAAGCTTCCGCTACCCAATAATTGTGTATTGGAAATATTCATTTACATTAGAGATTCAAGAATACAGAGCACTATATATCAAGCCAATAGAAGAAAGAAAAATTTGTAAGGGAAAAATGTCATCAAATTTGCGTTTCAATTTATGATCAAAGGAAGATGCAATTCAAAATTTTGGCATCTGGGTTTTGTGCAGAGCAGGGTCTCTTCAAAAAAATCATGATCTATTTTCCAAAAAGATCCTTGGTTGGGGAGTTACGAATGTATATTTAAACTGTGTTTTACAGACTGCGTAGTTGGGAAAAATGATTTGCTGTTCCCCCTGTATAAGCACTATGGTTTGTTGAGATAGCAACGATATGCTATTCCCCCTGTATTAACACTGTGGTTTGCTGAGATAACAATGATTTTCTATTCCCCTTATATTAGCATTGTTGTTTGCTAAGGTAACAATGATTTGTTGTTCTCCCTGTATTAGCGTTGCAGTCTGTTGAGATAGAAGCCATCAACTTGTGGTATCAGAGCCTTAACGTTGTTGGTCTCTATAGTATAGAGAGATGAATAGGTGAGTAAGAAGGCATAAGGTTGTGGAGTCGAACCCACAGGTAATGCAGAACTCTGGGAAGAGATAAGGAGACTACAAGTTCGGTTAGAAGCCATGGAAGTAGGGAGACAACGAGACCATGAAGGTGGAGATGTTAGTGAGTCTGAAGAGGAACTTGAAGAAGAATGAGCAACACCTCATGAAGAAGCTATTGAGATTAAGTTGTTGAAAGCAGTATTGGGCTCAAGTTCAAGGCCAAATCCTGAAATCTCTATTTACGATGACATTTGAAAGATGAGAATCTACTAGATTGGATCAGTGAGATGGACAAGTATTTTGAGTACGAGGAAATTGACAATGATAAGAGAGTCAAGTTTGTTGTGACAAGGTTGAAAGGCCGTGCTGCACTATGGTGGGACAATGTATAGGCTGAAAGAAGAAAGAAGGACAAACCATTGATCAAGAAATGGGATAGAATGGTGGCGAAGATGAAGAGTAAGTTCTTGTTGAAGAATTACAAGCTAAATATTTACAAATAGATGCAAAATATTAAACAAAATATAATGACAGTGAGGGACTACACCGAAGAGTTTTACAAGGTGAATTTGTGAGCAGGCTATGTAGAAGATACCCTGAAGAAGACAACAAGGTTTATCAATGGTTTGAGGTTAGATATCCAAGACAAAATCAATGTACTTTATCCAAGGACAATAGAGGAAGCATACTAGTGCACCTTGAAGGAAGAAGAAAAGATAGCTACAAAGAAGAGATCTGGTAGAGGATGTGGTTTTTTGAAAGGGAAAGGACAGATAAATGGAAGAGGAAAGTTTCTTGCACAAAAGAATGATGAAGGAAACTCAAATCAGCAAGGGTAGTCAGAGAAAGAAGGTGGCAGTAGAGGAGGAAGACCTTACCATAGAGGTAGAGGTAGAGGAAGAGGTAGAGAGACTACCTACCGATGTTATAGATGTAACAAATTGCGTCACTAATATTTTGAATGTCCTAAGAATGACAATACGGGACAATGAGGTGCATACATAGGTTAAACCAAGGTAGAAGAGGAAAATTTACCCGAGGTCGAGAATGTGCCAGAGACTGGAGAGGTGTTGTTGATGCACAAAGTCTTGTTAAAACCAGTAAAGGAGACTGCTAAACCAGTCCAAAGGAAATCCTTATTGAAGACAGTGTGTAAGGCAAAATGAAAATGCTACAAATTGGTGATTGATAGCGGAAGTATAAACAATCTAGTCCCCTAAGAAATGGTGAAAAATTGGGATTGAAAAAGATTAAGCACCCCACACCTTATAAGGTATCGTGGTTGCAAAATGGACACCAATTGTTGGTGCATGAACAAAGTGAAGTTGAGTTTCAGATAGGCAGGTATAAAGACAAGGTGCTCTGTGACATAATGCCAATGGATGTTTGTCACATTCTTTTGGGTCGTCCATGGTAGTTTGATAGGAAGGTGACACATGATGGAGAGAGAAATTATTATAAGTTAGAAAAGGATGGCATCAAGCACACTCCTGTACCATTGAAAGAGGAAGGTACAACTAAAACAAGCATCCCAAAAACATTGCTACTTAGTGGAAAGGAATTTCTACAACATATGGAAGAAGAAGAGGTAAGATATACAGTGGTTTGCAAGCCAAAGGTAGTACTTTTGCACACTGAAATTGTAGATTTACCTATTGAAGTTCAGGAGTTGTTGCATGAGTTTCATGATATTGTAGTTGATAAATTTCCAAGTGAATTGCCACCCAAACGAAGCATCAGTCATCACATAGAATTGATACCCTCAGAAAGTCTTTTGAATAAGGATGCATATCGAATGAAACCCAAAGAGAATAAAGAAGTGAGGAAGAAAGTCCAAGAATTTTTGGACAAAGTACTAATAAGAGAAAATTTTTGAGTCAATGTGTTGTACCTAAATTACTAAGTCCAAATAAGGGTGGATAATGGAGAATGTAACTGACTCTAGAGAAATCAACAAGATCATCATTTGTTACAAGTTTCTGTTGCCACGGATGGATGATATGATGGATTGCTTGGGTGGGGAAACTTACTTCTCAAAGATTGACATGACAAGTGGTTAACATCAAATTTGGATCAGAGAAGGAGACATGTGGAAGACAAATTTCAAGTCCAATGAAGGCTTGTACAAGTGGATGGTCATGCCATTTGGCTTATCAAATGCACCAAGTACCTTTATGCAGTTGATGAATGAAACCTTGAAGGAGTTTATTGGTAAGTTTTTCATTATTTACTTGGATGACATTTTAATTTTAGTCAAACTAAAGAAGAGCACTTAAGACATTTGAAGTATGTTTTAGAGAGATTGCAACAAGAAATGCTATTCATTAACATGAAGAAGTTTTCTTATGAAAAGTGAGCTTGTATACTTTGGTTTTTTCATTTCTAAGGATGGCTTGAAAATGGATTAAGAGAAGATAGAGGCAATTATCAATTGCCCCTCACCTAAGAACATTTTTGAGGTGAGAAGTTTTCACGGCCTAGCCAGCTTCTACAAAAAATTTATCAGGTATTTTAGTGGCATTTGTGCACCTATCATTGACACCATCAACAAGAATAGGAAGCCATTTTATTGGACATTAGCAACAGATTTTTTTTTTCAACTATTGAATAAGAAGATCACTAAGAAGTTGGTGTTGAAGTTGCCAGACTTCAATCAACACTTTCAAGTGAGATGTGATGTTAGTGGGACAACCATTGGAGATGTACTGAGCCAAGAAGATAAGCCCGTTGCATATTTCAGTGAGAAATTAAATGATTCAAAATAGAAATACTCTTCATACGACAAAGAATTTTATGCGGTGGTTCAAGCTTTGAAGCATTGGAGGCATTACTTGATGCATAACGAGTTTGTTCTATACACAGATAATTCTGTTTTACAATACATTATGCACCAACATAAGTTAAATCATAAACATCCAAAGTGTGGGGATTTCCTTTAAAAATTCACTTTTGTTTTGAAGCACATTAGTGGGAATGCAAATAAGGTTGCTGATGCCTTGAGTAGGAGATGCTTAATCATGCTGGAAAGTCAAATACAAAGTTTAGGCTTTGATTATTTGAAGGACTTATATGACATTGATGTTGATTTTAAAGAAGCTTTTATAGCATGTAAAAATCAAGTCAATAGGGACAATAGTGCATGGAAAGAGTTTATGTTGGAGGATGGGCTATTATTCAAGAAAAATCAACTATGTATTCCCAATTTCTCAATGAGGGAAAACTTGGTCCAAGAAAATCATAATGGCGGGTTGGATGGAAACTTTGGTGTTGGAAAAACACTTGGGCAGTTGAGTCACTTCTAATTTTGGCCTAAGATGAAGGTAGATGTGCAAAGGTATGTGGTTAAGTGCAGGGTATGTCAACATGTGAAAATGAAGAAGGTAGGACCTTGTAAGATCCTCCTCAAGTTTTCAACGGATGATTATGAGCTGGAGTTACCTCCAGGAATTGGCATTTCACCCATTTTTAATGTAGCATATTTGTATCCCTACACTGTTGGTGATGCGGATCAAGCTTCTGGGAATCTTGACTAGGATGAAGGAAAGGAACAATAGTGGCTGAAGAAAATTCCTATGGAAAAGAGTTTAGAGGCTGAACAGATTGTGGATACATGTGTTGTCAAGAATACCAGAAGGAAGGAATACTTGGAATATCTTGTGAAGTGGAAATACTTTTTGATGGAGGATTCTACTTGGATGGATGAAGCAAGACTACAGAAATCAGGTCATTCTTTAGAAGATCTTATGAAGAGTAGCTCATAAAATTTTCTTTCTTAGGGAGTTTGATGCAGGTGAATTAGGCTGAGCACATAAAAATGATAAGTTATTAAAGTTAGACCAAGAACCTAACAATGTGATGAATTGGTCACATGCCAAGGCTAGAACATTTTAAAGTTTCTTTGTGAATTTTTTTTTATATTTAACTTAGAGTAATTAGGAATATCTAGTTAAAAGAAATGATTTTATAGGTACTAGGTGGTTAGTGCTAAGGGAAATTGGTTCACATCCATGAAATCATTTCTTAGATAGTTGCTTTTAGTTTTTGGAGAGGAGGAACATTATTGGGGCTGGAAGTTTTTGGGTTTTAGAGAGAGGCATGATATTTCTTTTGCTTTGTGGGAGATTGAGGTTAACTGAACAACATTTATTAGACCAATGTTTTTTTATCAGCAAATCAAAATTTGTAAGTGTGTGTGAGACAATTATTTTCATACGTGCTTGTGGGTTTTGTGAACCATAATATCTGGAGATTGAAATTGATTTGATCTTTAAATTGCTATTTCGAATGAGGAATTCATGCACTGTATTTTATTTGTTATTCAAATTTAAATGAGAACCCAGAGAATCACATTTCAGTTAATATTATAATCCAGTGATTTTTCACCCAAGATTGTGTATTGGAAAGAGTTATTTACATTACAGACTCGAGAATACATAGCACTCTATATCAAGCCAAAAAAGGAAAGAAAAATTTGTCAAGGAAAACCGTCATCAAATTTGCGGGTAAACTTCTGATCAAAGGAAGAAGAAATTCAAAATTCTGGCATCTTTGTTTTATGCAAAGCATGGTCTATTTGGTAACTCGTGAGTGATTTTCCAAAAGGATCCTTGGTTAGGGAGTTATGAATGGATCTTTAAATTTTGTTTTTACAGACTACGTGGTTGGGAAAAACAATTTGTTGTTCCCCCTTTATTAGCACCATGGTTTGCTGAGATAACAACGATTTGTTGTTCCCCTTGCATCAACAAGGTGGTTTGCTGAGATAGCAATGATTTTTTGTTCTTCCTCTATCAGTGCTATGGTCTGCTGAGATAGAAACCATCACTTGGACACTTAGCTTTCTTGGAGCACTTCAACATTGGATCAAGAAAAGAAAAGAAGGCAAGAGGAAGAAAATTTCAAGTAAGGAAGAGTAGGATCTAGCAGCTACATCAGGATTATTTGCAGGGATTGATTTGCATTTGTGATTTCCTTGCTAGATTTAGCGTGCATGGTTATGTATGTGTGTTATTAGTTATCTTGTTGTTGTGGGCATGGGTTTTTCCATGTGTGACAGTGTTTTTCAACCTAGACTTTCCATTTCTAGATAACCATGCCATGGTGGGTTCTTTTGTATGTGGTTGAGTTGGATTTCTGGATGGAATTGAAGATGAGTGGGGTGGTCCGAGGATTATTCACAAGGCTTAGGAATCCCATGATGGGATACATGGTAAAGCCTGAATGTGAACACCTCGATTGAGCCTAGGAATTGCTTTACCAGTGAATGGTGGGATACACAATAAAAATCAGTAGTGAGTACTATTGATTTAGTCTAGGAATCCTAGGATAGGATACATGGTAAATCCTAGAGGGTGGAAACTTTGTAGGCCTAGGAATCCCTTGACTATTAATGGTGGGATACATGGTAAATCCGAGAGGTTACGATAAAAAAATCCATAATAGTGTAGGTGGAGATATCTGATGGCATCCATGCTTAGTTTTTGGCCTAATGATCCGGTAAGGATTGT
The DNA here is from genome assembly GCA_000404065.3 of Pinus taeda. Taxonomy (NCBI): domain Eukaryota; kingdom Viridiplantae; phylum Streptophyta; class Pinopsida; order Pinales; family Pinaceae; genus Pinus; species Pinus taeda. The sequence continues at coordinate 292,801 of APFE031075247.1, read as the reverse complement.
GGTAAAGCTTAGTGTTATATGTTTATTGCTTATGGCGTAGTGATCCAGTGGGGATTGTGGTAAAGCCTCATTCTATTATTAAGGGTTAGGTGGTGTAGCCTTGGGAAGCCCTCATTGATTTTGGTTATAAGTCCCACATACATGTTTAGAATATGGCACGTGGGATTATCCAATCTATGGTCAGGTGGTACATGGGAGTCCCGAGCCTGGTTGGACTAAGATTAATAAGAACTATTTCTCCTCGGTATTTTATGAGAAAATGTATTGGTTCATTTGAGGAATTTATGGATGATGTATCCTTGTTATTTCTATTGGTTATATGATGGTTATGAGCATGTTTTATGATAGTGATGATGTATGGCTCTCGTGATGTTTTGATTTGTAAATGAATGTACAATGAGTATATGACCTTATAGATGGTAATGAATCTAATGTGATAAGTCATCAATGCTTCTTAGCAATTTTTAAATAAGTATGAGAGTCTTATGCTTAGATCCATTGTTTTGACATATATAATGCATATTTGTGACATGTTTGACGAAATGTCTACCATGGTTAGTAGGGGTCCAACCAAGTATTTGTTCAAGTATTTGTATTTGTATCATTGTTTCGATGTTACTTTTCATTCCTAAACATTTCATGGAGTTATGGGTAGTGGCTTGATTCTTGGCCTTGAAAAAGTGGCACAAAATCTTGGGTCGTAGGCTCAGAACTAGCTGAAAAAAGACCCTAGTCGCTTGCATGCCCATGATGTGAAAGCGACTAGAGGGAAATTGTCGCATGGATGCGCGTGTCATGGGAGCGACTGAGGGTCTATGCCATTGAAGTGTTAAGTTTTCTCAGGGATTGATCATCTGGAAGCGTTGGTTTGCGCTTGTAGGTCCTATCACAAGTGCACAAGGTCAGGTTGGTTGTGTTGAACTAGTTCCACTTCCTTAATTGTATATGAGGAGTTGACTCAGATTGTTGTAGCCTCTCGCCACATGTTTACCCCAACGGACTGATTAACTTAGGTAAAAATGGGAGGATTGTGGTTACAAAGTGGTATCAGAGCATGGTTCACCCCTTGGACTGGATGGGCAGTGTGTCTTGGTCATGCATTCATGTTGGTTGAAAATGTGTTACTTATACTTGTGATCTATGTGCTTGTTGTATATGCATGGTGTTGGTCATGGTTGCAGTGATGTCTCCATGTGAAAGTGGATGGTGTGTTGTTGGATGTGTTTATCATGAGTATAGGTTGGTTATGCATGTTAGTGTTTGAATGTATCGTGTATGCATGCATGTCATCCATATGTTGATTATGCATACATTGATATGGGTGTAGTTGTCATGCATGAGGTCATGATGTGTGGTTGACATGGTCATGAATTAATGACTGAATTATGGTTAGGATGATATCTATATGCCGATATGATTATGTTTATATATATATAATAATACATATATATATATATATATATATATATAAATAATATATATATAATATATATATTATATTATATATAATATATATAAATATATATATATATTGCACTAATCTGGTTGGTATTGTAGATGAGATATCCTTCCCTTAGCTACACTTAGTTACGTTGGTTTATTTATATTTTGGTTTGGATGACATGTTATGATTCACAAGAAGAAAACAACAAGTATGACTAGAGATATGGTAGACTATAATTCCTGAGACTCTCCCTATGGATAGGATGAGCAGCGTGGCATTGGGCGTTCTTCTGACTTAGCAGACACATTGAGAAGCCTGAAGGAGGAATTAAGGCGTTGCAAGGTAGATAATGACAGAATAATGCAGGCACAAGAGAAATAAGCAGAAGTCAATGCAGTAATCCTTCAAAGTTTGTCAGGCTTGCGGAGACAGGGACCACTTCAGATCAGCCATGGATAGGAGAATAGGAAAAATGGGGCATATGATAGTAGATATCATGGTGGGCATAGGTCAAAAAGGGATGACATGAGTAGATATGGCATGTTCTTGGATACTCCAAATCAGAGAGGTGATGGACACAGGTACTATTGTAGTTCTGGTTCTGACATGGAATATTATTGTCATCATTATCATCCTTACAAAAGGAGTGAAAGGAGATATTTTCTAGATGTTTTTAAGAAAGATTAGCCATGTAACTTTGATGGAGATTTGAATAAGTTAGAAGATGCAGAGGCTTGGTTACTTGGGATGAAGAAGTTCTTTAAGTTTCATAATGACACAGATAATATGAAGGTCACAGTAGCTATCTTCAACCTTAAAGGTAAAGCAAACATCTGGTGGGAAGATGTGAAGTGGGTCAAAGACATCAAGACAAAAGAGTTGAGTTGGCATGAATTCAAGAGACTTTTTAGGAAGTTTTACTTGTCGAAGAGGTACTAAGACAACAAAGTCGAGGAATTCTATTAGCTAAAAATGGGATCAATGATAGATGAGGAGTATATGACTATGTTCCTAGAGATATTGAGGTATGTACCATATCTTAAAGATGAAAAGAATAAAGTTTAAATATTTGTCAATGTATTTCCATTAACATTTAAGGATCGGATTGAGTATGATGAGCCTCGGTCATTGGAGGAAGTTATTGGGAAATTGAAGCACTGTTATGAGACATCAAAACATAAGATAGAATCTCATCAAGGTTAGAAAGGGAAAGAAAAAGCTAAAGGTAAATGGTAGCCAAAAAGAACAATTCCCCATAATGAAGAAGAGAAAAATAATGTTACACCATACAAGAAGTTCAACGTAGCTAGATAGGGAAATGGGTCACAACAACAGAATAGAAGTGATGTTACTAGATAGTTCGAGTGTTGGATATGTGGTAAAGAGCATATCAAGAGAGATTGTTGGCAGTTTCAGGGTGTTAGGCCTTATATTTACAGTGCACAGGAGGCACAAACTATTGGGGATGTTGGGAAGAGCATTCCTCGTGTCTATGCAGTGCTAGATAACAGGCAAGAAGATCACTCAACATCTATCATTGTGATGCACGGTAAGTTTCGAGATCAAATTGCTTCTATTTTGATTGAACCTAGATCTAATTATAATTATATTAGTCCTGACTTGGTGGATAAGTGTGTTTTGAATAAATAAGTGCATGCATACTCTTGGTTAGTAAAGTTGGCTATAGGTACAAAAAAGAGAGTTCATCATTGGGTAAGCGCTTGTGTATTTGAACTGAATGGTTTGCCTACATCAACACATTTGAATGTATTTTCATTGGGAGCATATAGTATGTTGTTGGATATGCACTGGTTGTATATGCATAAGACAAATGTGGATTTTTATGACAAAGCCATTGAATTCTTGGATAACAATGTAGAGCAAAGAATCTTACGTGGAGAGAAGAAGGTAACATCAGCTAGGATGGTGAAATCTATGTAGGTAAAGCACAATTGCAGAAAAGGGTGTGCATTATTTATAGTACATATCTCTAGTGACAAAGGTAAGGAGGATGAGGATGAAGAGTTATTGAGCATGTACCCAGTTTTACAACTACTTTAGGATGTGTTTTTAGTAGATGTTTTAGATTTTCCACCTCACAGAGAAGTGGGCTTCTCCATTGAGTTGGTGCTACAAGAGCACCAACATCATAAGAACCTTATAGGATGAGCACTCCAGAGTTAGTAGAGTTAAATTTGCAGTTGAAAGAAATTCTTGACAAGGGATACATTAGGCCAAGTGTATCACCTTGGGGTCCACCAATATTGCTTGTGAAGAAGAAGGATGGTACTCTTAGGTTATGCATTGATTACATGTATTTGAACAAGGTGACCATCAAGAATAGGTATCCGTTGTTGAGGATTGATGAATTATTTGATCAGTTGAAGGGAGCAATAGTATTCTCAAATATTGTTTTGAGATCCAAATATTATCAAGTATGCATTAAATAAGAGGACATCTATAAGACAACTTTCTGGACTAGGTATGGGAATTATGATTTTTTTTGTTCCATTTTTTTGACAAATGATCACGCTACCTTTATGTGCTTGATGAATAGTGTGTTGCATCCTTATCTTGACAAGTTAGTTATTGTATTTATTGATGACATCTTCATATATTCTAAGAATGAGGAAGAGAATGTCGAGCATTTAGAAGAAATATTGAGATTATTGAGAGAGAATTAGTTGTATATTAAACTCAGTAAATGCAATTTCTTTCAAACAAAGGTGCATTACTTAGGACATGTTGTTTCCAAGGAGGCATAACAATGGATCCTGAGAAGATAAGGGCTATCATAGAGTGGGAAGCTGCTAGAAAGGTGGAACAGGTAAGATCATTTATGGGGTTAGCAGTTTACTATAGGAGGTTCATCAAGAACTTCTCCCAGATTGCATATCCTATTATGTCACTGCAGAGGTAAGGTAATAAATTTGAATGGACAAGGAATGTGCATCAAATTTTGAGCAATTAAAGGAGTTGTTGGCAAATGATCAAGTGTTAAAGGTTACAGATCCAAATAAAGATTTATTGGTGTGTATAGATTCTTTCAAGAGAGGACTTGGTGGAGTCCTTATGTAGGAGGGACAGGTAGTGTGCTACGAGTAATAAAAATTGAATGAGCACAAGCAGAATTATTTGACTCATGATTTTGAGTTAACAGTGATCATTCATGCATTGAAGATGTGGAGGCACTATCTTATTGGCAGGAGGTTTGTATTGGTGAGTGATCATAGTGGGTTGAGATACTTGTTTGACCAATCGAATCTGAATGTTGGGAAAGTTAGATAGTTGGTAATGATTAGTGAGTTTGACTTTGAGATCAGGTACACACTACAAGAAAAAAGAACATTGGTGAGGGTCGAAAAATGTCACCATAAGCTAATTGGTGACGGTTAAAAGAGCGTTTGTCACCAAAGGTGGCATCGGTAAAGTATAATTGTTGTCGTGACATTCAAGTTCTATCACCAATAATGATCTATAATGATGGATAGTGACTGTCACCATTTCATATGGGAAACAGTGATAGATCTTAGCCTCTGTCACCAAAAAATTGAATGTCACTAAAGGTGGCACCGCCAAAAGTATAGGTGTTGTGGTGACGTTCAAGGTTTGTCACCAATAATGATTATAGTGATGGATAGTGATTGTTGCCATTTCATATGAACAACAATGATTTATTGTGATGGACCTTTCATGGACGTCACTATATATAATATATATATATATATATATATATATATATATAATATATATATGATATCGTCATCTATCTTATATATCATATTATATATAAGTATATAGATATAATATATAAACATAATATATATATGATATATATATAAATAATGGCAACTTCATTGACGAAACATTTTGATCTTGACCAAAGGCGAAAATCACCAAAAATCTCATTGGTGGCAGACATAAAGGCCTCTATCACAAAAAATTAAGCTTGACAAAAGGTGACAATCACCAAAAATAATGGGAGTTATGGGAAATGGAAGGTCTGTGTCACGAAAATATTATAATTAAAAACGTACCATACCATTTAATATAAATAATAGCGAGTTATGGTATGGAAATATATAGATATACTATATATATATGTATGTATATGGTGGCGTTCGAAAGTCACCATTTCATATTTTGGTGAGGGTTGAAAAATGTCACCATAAGCTCATTGGTGATGATCAAAATAGCCTCCAACACCAAAAATCGATCATCACCATTCCATATGAATATTAGGGCATGATGGAATAAAACCACCAACATTTTTCTTGTAAAGAAGGTGCTCTTCCATTGAGCTAGCACTTTTTAAAGAATTAGAATTTAAAAAATCAGATCTTGAAACTTTATAAATTGTAAATTCTATAATTTTCTATAAATTATAAAACTTTGTATATCTTGGCAAATATTTTGTTAAACAAGAAAAATATCATTGAAGTTGTAGATCCCTAACTAATGATTATGGAAGTTATGAAAAGTGGGTGGAGGGAAAAATAGTCACATATAAGATACTCAATATGGTTAGTTGAATACTCAATTAGAGGTGAAACTTTGAATACATGTATAGCCTATGAATGACCTATAAGTATCAAACCTAAAATCTACAATTACACCAAAGATTCATTTCTCACCTTGTGAATTATGTAAATATGTTGTGACAACATAAAAAAATGCCTATAAAAGATTAATTTGCATGCCAAAAAGTAAAAAACAATGAGTATACATGAAGCGATTATGAATAATGAACTACATGCTTGAATCCTACTGACTATGGGGTTTAAAAAAATAATTTGGAGTGATTCTTGTTATTAATTTATTCAAAATGTCAAAATACAAGGATTAATAACAATGATCTTGAAATGTATCCAATAAACATATGTTAAAATTGCAAGAAAAAATTTTGGCAAATATTTGTTACACCAACAAAGTATTCAAGGGACATTCAAACACTTCCAAATACACACAAAGAATGAGTATCCAAAGATGCAATTGCAGGGATGCAAGGAAAGCACTCTCTACCTCTCAATGATAACTACCAATTGCACTGAGGTGCAAAGGAACGCCGATAGGATGACTGGGGGGAATGTGAAAGGTAGTAGTTCATACATTATTTTGTATAATATTTCAGGATTTCATGAATTTCTATAGGTTGAATTGATCTGGGTGGATCTATAAAGTACCAGTGGCATAGAGAAAATGTTCAAAATTTAAAGTGGCAAACTTTTAGTAAACTCACTGCATCAGATCAAACTTCCCGTCGCCTTGATCCCAAAGGCGTGAATGACACTCCAATATGAGCTCATATGGAGGAGATAGAGCTAGTCAAAGTTCATGGTTGACTTAGACAAGTGGCAGACTAAGGAGGAAACAAATTGGCCAGTTTCTGCATCGGAATCCAGTCAACTTCCGGGCAAATTTGTGTGGTCGTTAAATTGCCTAATATGACCTATGGTTCCAGAAAATATCCAATTGCCTATAGTTATAGAAAAATCAATATTAAAAAAAGGGTGGCAGGCCACCAATCACGCCACCCCAAATCTTAACTATCAAACTATACCAAAAAAAAGGACATGTTGGGGGGTGGGATGTCAACTCGCCACCCTTGGAATCATTTCCAAACCATCGCTTTAACTTATGATAAGACAAGTGTGAGTGGGGTGTGGGCCACCCTCAGTGGACCCTTTACCCCATGGAATCATTATAGCGTTGGTGAGATTATATTAAACAGTCACGGGAGTTATGGGACTAGAGGGAGTTGAACTCGCCCAACCCACGTGGCTGACCCCCAAGCAAGCTGTCCCCAAAAACATATAACCGTTACCAAACAGTAAAAGAATCTAGGGGATTGATAATGAATGGAGTTAAACAAAGATGATTAGCATCATTAAGTTAAGGTTTTTAATAAAATTGAGTCTAAATGGAAAATTATGCTAAATCTAACAAAGGATAATGATGCAAAATTCACATATGGAAAAATCACAGATCTGAAGGACTACATAATAAATGACAACTTGAATATTAATGATAGACAAAACCATTTCAATTTGGAACAAGGTATTAGTAGTTCAAATATCTAAGATATTTGATAGGATGTAGCAAAAATCAGGGCCAATCTCTTTAGTGATGATGGATGAGATTCAAGGTTGCAGATCATTGTATTCACAACCAAAATATGAAGAGGGTTTTTTATTTTTAAATTTTATTATAGGATTATTCTTCTTTGAAATTTGATGGGTTTTGGCACATAGTGTTTAGAAATTATAGTAGAACTGAACTTCATTCAAGATGTTTTGTTTTTTTTTCAAAATGGAACTCGATCCTTCTGCTTCGTTTCATTTTTTTCTTTTGGTTATTAGGTGGAATTTGAGACTATGGTTTTTTGAGAATTATTAAGTGCGACAGTTAATTTTAATCTATGAGTCTAGTCCAATGGACCATGTTTGGCACTGCCCAAAATAATTCCACAAAATTACTAAGAAGGAGGGTAGTGAAAGGAAAAAAACTCAACTCTCTGCGTCCCTTGAAGGCTGGGCAACCCCAAGCTGCATGAATGTTTGTTGTGTCAAATCCTAAGGGGAATTTTAACACTAGAAGGAAAGTTAAATTAATCCATACAAATGGATACTGAGAATTCTTTTAAATACAAAATATGGTGAACTCTACTCTATGCTTACATATTGACCTTTCCTATTTTTGTTTTCTTTTTTGAATTTAATCTGGGTGGGGATTAGGAAAAGGGTTGTGAGTGTTGTGTTTCGTGGATTTTTTAGGTGAAAAACTATTGTTCATATTTTTTTGTGCAATGGTTGTGGTACTTGATATTGTTTTCAAATGAGAAATTTGTTGTTATATGTTTTTATGTGTTGATGAATTGGTAATGTTTGAGGTTCTATTTTATGGGGATTAATGGATGCTTGTATCAGATTCAACTTAATTGATGTCATGTATAAAAGACAAGGTAAATAAACATAATCATCAACACAATATAGAAGAAATCACACACATTAACAAAAACACAATATAGAAGCAATCAAACACACTAAAAACAGAACAATACAGAAGAAATCACACACACTAACAACCCCAATAAATACCTTAGGAAAACCCCAACTCCAGGGAAAAACCCAACTAATGGAATTCGATGAAACCTTGGCCAAGATGGTAAACCCTTGGCCCATTACAATGGGTAGGGATCCCATACCTTCTTAACCCTTGGCCCCTTACAAAGCACGGCCTTGGAGCCCACACTTTCTCAACCTTTGGCACATTATAATGGAGACTAATAAGCCTATTTATAGGTTTCTTTCCATCCAAATATAACTGGCATAATACCATGTGCCCCGTTGTCACCTACTACAACATTTTAAAATTGTGTCAAATGATGTCAAATGGTGGTGAAAAATGGGAGTCCAAGTGTAAAAATGTTAAAGAAGAGAGAAAATATCAGAGGCTAAATCACGAAGAGGAAGCCAAAATCAAAAGCCTATGTCTCGGAGCCATAAGAAAAGAGGAAATCTAAAGAGGAGTGCAAAAATTTTGGATCTAATCACATTAGAACCCTTTTAAATTCATTTTCAAAATTTTCTAATGAGAGGGGCTTCAATATTATATGGCACCTAGTCATCGAAACCCAAAGGGACCAGGGGTGTAGAACTAGGCAGAGAACCTAAGTGCTGAGATGGAATTTCAGAAGATGGTGGCATCAAAAATTTGTTTTAATTCTTAATTGAGAAATATTCTGATGAGAGCGGCATTGATAACATGTGGAATTTGGCCATGAAAAATACAAAGGAAACAAATGCAAAACGAAGGACCCTAGGGACCCTTCCTCTCTCCTCAAAACTGGACACATGGTAGTAGATAGTTGGTTCTCAGACGCTGACAGGGCATGTTACATCAATATGACGTGGCTAGAAAAGGACACGTGGCAGATGATTTCTACATTTTGGAGGTCCTAAAGGGACAAATCTAGATGACATGAGTCAGCATTGAGAAGGCACCACGTGGAGTTGAAGACACCAACATGACTCCATTTAAAAGATATGTATTTTGCAGTGGAGAGAAATAGGAAATTTTTATAATTGTCTTTTGAAAACGTTACGATGAAGAGGGATTCGATATTATATGGCACCTAGCCATAGGAACTCTAGAGAACCAAGGGCGCAGAGCTGGGTCTGAGCACCAAGAGATATGAGCTCATCAGAAGTGGGAGTTTTCATAACTCTAGTGTTAATTCTTAATTTGAAAATTTCTGATGAAGAAGGATTCTGATCCATACTAGAACATGGTTGTCATATATCCATAAAACCTAGATCCAAGGAAAAATTTACCACCTAAGTGTTATGGATCATATCAAGGATGTGAATATCGTAACTCCTGTGTAAATTCTAATTTGGAAAATTTTCGATGGTGAAGGGGCTCCAATATGTGGTGGCGCTTGGTCATGACCATCCGAAGAACCAAGGGTGAATCAAAGATTACAGAGGGACATAGGCCCTAGATAGTGTCCCATGGGATAAATAGAAATAGAGTCAATGGAAGAAGAGATTAAAGACATCAAAACTTTATGTTTTTAGAATTTTATTTCAAATGAAGCTACTAGGATAAAAGGATATGATATTGCAGCACCTATGCATCAAGCCTTTGGTCACAAGAAGTGGTCCCATGTTTGATAAGCGATAAAGTAGCTTAAAGAAGAGGATTCAAGGGTGATTAAAGTTTTGTGTTTTCATAACGATATTTAATAATAGTTACGAGATGTATTAGGTTCTGATAGTCTAGCCTAGAGTGTATGTAGGTGGATGTGTCGAAAGTTATCTCACAGGAAATCTTCAAAACCACCACACCTAATCATGGCCAATTTCAAGAGGGGAGATTAAATAGTTAGGGTGAGAAAGCAATAGGCATATTGTTTGGTAACTGCAAAGGAACACCATGGAAGAAACATGGCCTAATCAGAGGCAGCCACAGGAATTGGCATGAAGATTTTTTGCTGTAGCCATCATTCAATTTTCCCATGTTTTATTATTTTGTAATTCATATGTTTTAAAGAAGGAATCAATCTGTTATGTAATCATTTGAATATGTTGACACTGAGACAACTAGTCGATCAGACAACTGTAACATTAAAATATGTTTTGTAAATATTGATTCAAAGCTCCCCCTCTGCCAATAAATAAGGGGAATAAACTCATTTGAAAGGTTATAAAATCTTGTTCTTAGAGATTTGAAATCTATATTTGCAGGTTTTCAGAGTCTTCTATACATAAAGAGGTTCCAACTCTTGGTTCAATGGCTTGTTCATGAGGTGTGAATGCTTATACAAATGTCAATTGTGTTGGACCTATGATATGGACTCCATTTTCGAATATTAATGAAGCATATCTAGTGATTCCAAGTAGAGTAATCTGTATGATGTGTTCCTCTTTGTTTGTCATTTCATGTATGTTTATCTTCCTCTAAAATTGTGTAAAGAAACTATTGGTTTCACTCCCAAATTATGGATTTACTTATGTTATAGGGTAATAACAGTACTTGTGCAATTACAAGTTTTCTAGTGTTATATTGTAGCTAACAATACCTGTGAGATCATGATTTTTCCAAATGTTATTTTGTGACATAATGTACCCATAAAAAATATAGAGCTAGAAACCTTAAATGCACTCCATAATTTCTGCACTTTCATCTCCTTATTCTTCCATACTTTTGCTTGGATTTGTTTCTTAGGATTTTGTGTTATCCAAACCTCTGCATTTAATTCCTTCATTACTTTCTCTCTCTCCATTTTTACTAAAACGACAAATATTAAGTTGCGTTTTACTATGTATTGACCACCATATCAGGACATTTATCTTTGGGATGAGCAATATTTGGCTACATCTATATATATATATGTGTGTGTGTGTGTGTGTGTGTGTGTGTGTGTGTGTGTGTATGTTTAAGTATACCTTGGTGAAGGGTAATTGAACCAAGTTTTGAGTCAATCTAATTCCAGTTATATTAAATATGGAATGCAACACAAATCTCAACGAATCGTCAAAGCACTCATCTAATATGTCCTAAGCACTAACCCTTTCCTCAACCTAGGGGTTATCTCTAGGAGCTAAAACATCTTCTGGCGTCATTTTCGGGGAACAAATCATAACATTTTCCCCTAGGTATGACATTTTTTACATTCCCTCTATTAGGTTAGCAAGGGAAGTGTGGGTTGAAGATCTCTCACCTTCGCAACTCCACTGTCTGAATCTTATTTTGAGCACCCTAACTTTCTGGAGATCTCATACTCTCTCTTATACAAGTAAAAAAAAAACTCCCCCCATATTCAATGTTGAGTAAATCATATCCCAACGGATTTAATAATAGTGAACCCATATTACTCCAGATTCCACAAGATAGTTTCCAGAAATATCATCAAATAGCTCTCAAAATGTTGTGATAAACTGCCCTAAGTCTATCTCTAAAGTCTTGGAAATCCCTCAAGAACCTTGTGAATTGTTTGGCTCATTTCCTTCTAGAGTAAAAAATAAGAATATTTTGTCAGTTCTGTTGGAAATAATATTGAGAGGGGGGGTGAATCATTATTTACAGTTCAATAATTTTTCATTTCCCAAACAAATTTATATACGGTACTTCTGTGAAGTGAACTTGTGTGTACACGCTACTGTGATTAGAGAAATCAACGTATACCTAGAGAACTTATGATTTAGTAAATTTACCATGTGTTGATCTTTAATTAGTGCATTAGTAACTTGTTAAACAATGTATTAAAAACATAATAAACCATCACACATAAGAAACACACATGAACACCAAGATTTAAGGTGGAAACTCAATGCGAGAGAAAAACCACCTACTGTTGTAATCTCTATCTTCTTTTATTATTAAGAAAATCTATTTACAATCTTGTACTGGTGTAGACTCATACTAGTACACAACAACCCACCTACAGAAGGCTACAACCTTCTCTCATTTTCTAGCTTCTACTGCAAGGGAGATACAACCCCCTAGCTTGTGTACTAGCTAATGTGTTTACTAGTACATAGGCGCTGGCCTAGAGAAGGCTACGACCTTCTCTCTTCCTTTAGGGACCACGTTTCATAAATTTTCAATCTAGGTGCTCTTGGTACACAAAAATACAAATGAAGGCCTCGTTTCATCAAATTTTCATATTGGACGCATCAAAACTTTCAAACTGCATCAACCAATAATCAATTCAACTAAACAGTCAAATCACTGTCACCAGAATATTGTGTCGAACCCAAAAACCTACATCATCATTCATAACTAGTTGTAACCTCAAAAATCATGCATCGGAATGTATACGCTACTTTACTGAACCCAACCTATGTGTATACGCTACTTCCTTTAACCAAAACTATGTATACCTTGAAAACTATTGAAACATAAAACTTCTAAATCAAGTCTGTACCAACAAGCAATATACGAAAGAGCTTTACATATGCTATAGTAGAGATAACCCTTCTCACTTAGACAATGAATCAATTAGACACCAAACTCCTTATGCATTAAGTTTTACATTCAGATCTAAGAAGACTTCATTGACAAACATCAATAAAATAGAAGAACTGATCAAATAGATCAATAATTTATGAAGAGTAGGCTTTTCCTTTGTATATGATACTTGGAAGAGTCGAACCTATGTGTATGAGCACTTTTACCGAGATGAACCAACATATAGATCTGCAAATATTAACTTACAACTTCGTTGATATTCCAGACTTCAGACAAACCCAGATCATGACATTTAAAGAATAAAACAGGTGTACACAATCATATCTAGCCCAACCATTATCAGATCATTCAATGATAAGTCATTTTAGATCTCATGATCTTGATCCAACATTGAATTGAAGGTGCACAAAATATTTCAGATCAAATTACAAACATAGCCCTTGCAACATAAAATATGCTTCAGATAGAAGTATTCTTGAGAAACCCTTTCACTTGCACACAATTAGCCTTTTGATCTTCTCCTCCTTATATAGTTTTTGGCCTTTCTCAATACCTCGGACCAAAACCACTTAGAACCCATGGTATTCTTGGAAGGGATTAAATAGTTGTTACTCCACTCAATATTGTGGGCTAATACCATGGTATTGACCCCTGGTATTGTCTCCTCTTGAATTTCCTTGATTTTCCAACATATACATGTTTTTATTCTTGTGAAAGTGCGTGCATATGTATACACTCTTTTTGTTCTATGAACCAACGTGTATACGCTGTTTTTACTAAGTGGACATGTGTATACTTCTTAAACTGCTTTAGACCATCCTTTTCCTTCAACTTATTTATTCTTATCAGTAAACCTTAGTTCCATCTTCTTGTTATTCTTTATCAATGCCATGTTACCTCTTAATAGACCTGTTACATTGAGAGTTACCTTTTGTCAAAACCAAACTGACTTGTGAGTGAGTTCCCATCAAGGACAACACTTGTATCATAATGCCAAAAATATCCCCCCTTTGGACTTGATGTCAACCATGCTGGTGCTGATTATTGCAGGATGTAGAAACAGTTAGGGATAACAAGGAATGCCAAAATTCTCTCCCCCTTTGACATCAAGGGAAAAGGGCCAACCAAGATACTCTCCCCCTTTTATATACATTACGCTTTCCATGCTCCCCCTCAGTACATGCCGAGTCTGTAAAGATATGTTTGAAAATAATAACATGACTCTATAACTCAACTAGGTGAATATGACCTCCCTAAGACCAATGAATCATACATGCATAAATCACCCAACCAAGTGGGGATAGAACTGTTGATTTCGGGTAGCATCAGATGTGCTCTAGCCACAAAATTTGGTGGAGAGGTTAGGGCACATGAGATATCAAATACTTAGAAATGGTTTTGGAAAATTCTAAATAGATCAGGAGATATTAAAATAGTTAATATTTTTAATGGAGTCCTTAAGTTTAAACTTAGGGAAAATAAAATATTAATGAGTATTAATATGAATCTGTGTTAGAGTGGTCCAAAAGACATGGATCAAGCCATATCTAATCTTAGTCATTGATTAGGGACTTAATCTCTACCGTTGAATCATCAACTAAGAAAAGTATAAGAGGAGGCTTGAGGGTCACTTTTAGAGCACACCCAAGTGATCAATCATTTTATTCTTTAGAGCGAGGTTTGCTAAGAGAGATAGAATCAGTGATCAAGAGAGCAACTGAGGGGCATTGAGTACAGAGAAATAGAGAAGGTAGAGATTGTGCTATTAGAGTGACATAGTAGCCAAGAAGAGTGACGCAGAGCTAGTAAGGGCTCACACAGGGCTACGTAGAGACAGCGAAGTGCTGCGCAGAGCACTAGAGAGGCCAGCGTGTCTGACGCAGAGGCCCAGAAAGCTGACGTAGGGACTCCTGGGGATGACACAGGCCAAGAAAGGCTGACGCAAGGCCAATGTGAGATAGAGAGGGGATGACATAGTCTAGATTAGGCAGACGCAAGGGTTGTAGATCAGTTTTGTGCTTAGGAGTTGCGGAAAAGATTTTCCTGGGTTTCAGCCAGGAGATTTCTCTCAAACTGTGAGGTATAGCTACTAAGGAAAGTCTCTATTGGGTAGGTAAGTTTCAGCACCCAAATTGTACTATGATATTGCTTAATAAGAAAACCCTCAGATAGTTGCACCAGTTTTCCTGTATTGGGTTTTTTCGGGGACATTGGTCCAAAAATAATGGTGTCATGTGGTGTGTTTGTTATATTTTCTTTTAGTTATTGATGTGTAATATGTTGAGCATGCACCGATGTTTATTTTTAGTATTTACTTCGTAAATAACTTGTTAAAGAAAAATAACAAGTAGGGAGGAATAAATCAGAAAAAGTGCATGAAGGATTTCTAAACTAAGTAAACCTAGAAACTTCAACATGGTATCAAAGCGCTTTGTAAATAAATTGTTAAAGAAAAATAACAAGTATGTAGGAATAAATTAGAGAAAGTGCATGAAGGCTTTCTAAACTAAGTAAACCTAGAAACTTCAACATGGTATCAGAGTGTGATTGTAGATCAAAGGAGGACTAAAAGACATCAGCTGAGCGGAGCAATAGTGGCAGAAAATAGCTGTCCCGAGGTGACATAAGCTATTTCTAGCAGTGTAGAATCCAAGAAAGAGTGAAACAGAGCCAGCCAGAGCCATGTAGAAGAAGCCGGGAACTACGCAGAGCCTCAGACTAATATTCCACCTGTCTCCTGCAAAACATGAACTTCCTTTCAAGTCTTTGGTCTTCGTAGAATCAACTCCTTGATTCTGTTCACCAAGTTTCCTACAAAACTTGGACCAGCTCTGATACCAACTTTCATCAATTGTCAAGTGCTTACACACTTGCTTCACCCAGCTTCCAACAAGACTTCTCCAAGTCTTTAGACTAGATTTGATACCACCTGTCATGCCCCTACACCTGTGGTAATCTTCCAACCGCACTATAGCGAGGTGCGGTACTACCAACCGTTTTCTTTTCACCAATAATTACAATTGTAGACTACGCCTAACATTCCATACTTAGTTTATTTTTAGTACCAAGTATTATATTTATCCTTTATATAGATGAAAACCCATACATATTCATCATCAACAACAATTAACACATATACAATTGCACAACAGTATAAAGGGAGGGGCAACTCCCTGCAATATGAGTCTGCCCGAATCAATATATATAATCTTCTTTTATAAGTACAACTTAAATCTTGGGAAACCCCAAATTTACACTTAGCCAATTTTCTAACTTCGGCAAACTTGGTTGCCTAGCTCGTCGACACCTCCGCACGGTTGCCGCACGACTCACCAACCCTTCATTCACCTTGTCGCACGATTGTGTTGTTTGCGCAACTTGGGTGCACCTCATCGTAACCAAGTCACCACACATGGGTGAGTCACACCTCCATTCACAACTTCAACACTTCACCATTTCCACCGTTTCTTCGTGCACGGTGCGCCCTACTCGAGTCACCCGTGTGCATGATTCTTCATTTCGGCGTGCACGGCGCACCCTCACCCTGCCGCCCCTCCGTACGTCCACCTGTTCACCCAAACTCATTCACCCGAGTCGCTAAACGACTTCACGTGGGTCGCTTGATGACCTCACTCAGTTTGCCTGAACGACTTCACCCGGGTCACCTGTCGACTCACCCAACTCGCCGGAATGACCTCGCCTGGCTCGCCCGAACGACCTGACCCGAGTTTTCTACCCAACTACCTCGCCCAAGTTCTGCCTGAACGACCTCGCCCAAGTTCACCCTCGCCCGAGTTTTTTGCATGAGTTTTTCGCCCGACTTCCCTGAACAAATTTCTCACCCAAATTCTACCCATCATGCAGGTTGATCCGCAACTGCAGAACTCCTTGATTGAACTTGTGTTGATCGAATGATGGTCGTTTGCCTCCAAACACCCTCTATATATACGGGGAGGTGGCGAGTTATGTCACCTGACCGACCCATGCCCAACGCCCAAGCCGACTTGTTCAACATGTTGCCTTTGCCCTAGTGGACGGTCGGCCAACCCAACTCATGGGACCACCCTCTCAACTCACCCAACATCGTATAAACTCATCTCCAAGACACTTCGCATGCACTCATTCATGTCTCCTTCGCACGATGGAGTCATCCTACCCATCGCACGGGCTACAGGTCCTTACACTGTGCCACACCCTGCGCCACCCTAGTCCACCCACCAACCCCCTGGGGGTGGGCCGGCCGCTGGGGTGGTGCGAGGTGGGAAATGCAGCCCCACCCCATGCTAGCCCAGTAGCTCGCTCGTCCCCCGAGGGTAGCTGGTTGATTCTGAGAATCAACCACCCACCCTTGGGGGGCCCACCCAGTAGCCCGCCCACACCCCGTGGGTGGCTGGTTGATTCTCGGAATCACCTAGCCACCCCCAGGGGCGGGCGGGCCACCAGGGTGGCATGGGGTGGTGCTGTGGCGCCCACTACAGGCCAACCCGGTGGACCGTGAGCCTCCAAGGGGTGGCTAGTTGATTCTCGCAATCACCCAGCCACACACAGGGGGTGGGTAGGCCGCTGGGGTGGCATGAGGTGGTGCTGCGGTGCCCACCCCATGCCACCCTGGGGTGGTGCTGCAGTGCCGAGCCTGCGTCACACCGGTCGCCCACCCACTCCTAAGGGGTGGCTTGTTGATTCTTGGAATCAACCAGTCACCACTGGGGGCCGAGCGGGCTACTAAGGTGGCACAGGGTGGTGCTACAGTGCCCACCCCGTGCCACCGGGTGGCCCGCCAGCCCCCAAGGGGTGGCTGGTTGATTCTCGGAATCGCCCAACCACCCCCAAGGGGCGGGTGGGCCGCCGAGGTGGCACGAGGTGGTGCTGTGGCACCCACCTCGTGGCAACTTGGCAGCCCGCCCGCCCCCCGGGGGTGGTCGGTTGATTCTCAAAATCGCCCAGCCACCCCCGGGGGCAGGCAGACCGTTGGGGTTACGCGGGGTGGTCCTGTAGCTCCCACCCCATGCCACCTCGGCGATCCACCCGCTCCTCGGGGGTGGCTAGTTGATTCTCGGAATCAACCAGCCACGGTCAGGGGGCGAGCGGGCCATCGGGGTGGCTTGGGG
>APFE031075247.1:196882-262646 GCA_000404065.3 Pinus taeda | reverse complement strand
TTCACTGCCATCCAATGTTCCTTTCCTGGATTGTTCATGTACTTGCTTACAACTCCCACTGCATGTGCAATATCAGGCCTTGTGCAAACCATTGCATACATTAAGCTTCAAACTGATGATGCATATGGAACTTTAGACATATAATCCACGTCTTCTTGGGTCTTTGGGCACATTTACTTACCAAGTTTGAAATGGCTAGCAAAAGGTGTACTAACTGGTTTTACATTGTGCATGTTAAATCTTTTCAACACCTTTTGTATGTACTCATTCTGAGACAATGTTAATTTACGATTTTTCCTGTCTCTAGTTATTCTCATACCAAGGATTTGTTTTGCAGCTCCCAAATCCTTCATTGCAAATGAATTTGCCAATTTTCTTTTGAGCACATTGGAGATATTTGTCCATCCTTATATACCCATGATCCTCCCCACTTCTAGTCAATGTGGGACTTTGGTCTTATACCCAACATTTGTCCCCCCCTTGTGTTTATTATTTCATTATATTTCTCTACAATCTTTTAGTTCATGGGTACTGATTCAACTATATTAGATTTCAATCTTGCATTTCTCTAGTTATGTTGTGACAGATATTTCAGTTGAACATGGAATATTTTATACCTTTGTCATCTGTCTTTTCTTCTTATGTGTGAATGAGTATTTTTCATGTTCATCTTCCACTATATGATAATTTGTTTCCTTTATCTAAAGTATATACCAAAAAATCCTATGTGTGTGTTATTAGTTGTTAAAAGCATAAACATCATTGGGCAGTAGTATTAGGATCACAAATTTTCACTTCTTAGTAATCTTCATTTACTTTCAATAAACATTTTCTCAAAGAATCCTTTCAAATCTGGTCTCTGTCTTGTATGTACTTGCAAAGTACCAAATTTTAAGTTTTTTTTTTAATGAGGGAGTCCCCTTCGGTTAGAAAATACCAGTTTCTAACCAAAACCGGTATGTGGTTACCTCTATGACCCTTTTCCTTCAGCCTGTAAGGAACCATTGAGTGCTAACATAGTGGCATCGTTGTCGGGGACCAAATGGTTCCATATTCCCTGGGAAATATTTTCAAAGTTTTAGATTTGGCTATTGATGGTGGACAATAGTCAAACTTAGGAAGGTTGAACCATTCATGTAGCGACTCCAATGAAGTAGAACTCAAATTTTCAAGCTCCACTGGTGTCTCCACATTTTCAAAATGAATTTAGCTGTGAGTTATTCCCTCATGAATCGAGATCACATTCCAGGATTTCCAAATCGCATGCCTTTATAGATTGGCAATCATACTTGCTAAATTTCAAAGATGAGAAGCGTGATGATATTGCTTTACATCTCATCAAATTTAATATGCATTCATGGAGGCTTCGAGCTGAATGGCATGAAGATTTCCTCAGGAAGATTTTCATGGCTACTCTGGAAGGAAAGGCAAGGTCCTGGTATGAAAAATTACCAGCAGCTAGTTGATGCATTTTAAAGAATTTTCGTACAGTATTCTTTGAAAATTTTAAGGAATTTTATCTGTATTTATTCTTGGTTCAAAATTGTTGTGTACATTTTGAGAGTTTCATTGAAAATTTGGAAAACTTGTATGAAGATAATGATTTCATGGATGAGGAAATTATAGAGGCCCTTCATGAAAATCCACTTCATCACCGAGAAGAAATGGAAGCCTCTCTCTTGGATGAAAATGAAACCCATCAGGATTTTAATTACGACGGTCATGTTCCATCCTCTAAGTTTGATGATAATTTAAAACAGTCTTGTTCATCTTTTCATGATCAAGAGTATGATAATCCTTTCCAAAAGTAGGAGGAAGTGGTAGAGGATAGTTGGTATAATGTTCAAGTTCCTTGTCTCAGTTAACAGCCAATGAAGAAACTCATGAAAAGCAAGTTATTGAATACCCCATGGATGTGAACATTTTTGCTGATGTGGCTGCCTCAATTAAATATTTTCAAGAACAAACTTTTCCTTTCTCTGACGTACATGGAAGGACTAATAAACAAACTTCTTCCATTTA
Source organism: Pinus taeda (assembly GCA_000404065.3). NCBI lineage: Eukaryota > Viridiplantae > Streptophyta > Pinopsida > Pinales > Pinaceae > Pinus > Pinus taeda. Next base: position 260,624 of record APFE031075247.1, on the reverse strand, counting down.
TTTTGAAAATAGTCTTGAAATTGATGACATAGAACAAAAAAAAAACCAATGGGTAGGAATGATGTTTTATTTATCTCTTTTTATTGATCAACAAGAAGAAATCCTTCATGTTTTTCAAGATCCTTTGGTTAGTCTGTTGGAAGCATATAAAAAGGTGGAGTTCATTTTGTTCATCAGCAAAGGTTTTGGACTCAAGTTTCATATTAAGTTTCCAACATTTACATATTTTTGTTTGCTTACAAAGGGTGTGAGAAGAATTCGAGTAAGTAGCAATTTTCTTGATTGGCTACATTGGAGGGATCATCTCATATATATATATATATATATATATATATATAATATATATATATATATATAGATATATATATATCTTACCAAGTGTGGGAAATTATCATTGAGATTTAGAGCTTGAGGTGAAGTTCCTAAGGTCTCAATGCTTTGCTACCATAAATAAGACAGTTTTTTAAATAAGTTTCTATTAGTCAATAGTTATTTTCAGTTAGTTCAGTCGGTTAATTTTTTAGTGTGTTAGACATTTTTTCAGTTTTGTACATTGATTCCATTGCCCAATAAATAGGCTTTTGGTCTGTGGTGTCATTCGTGGCACCTGAAAGGGAGGTTTCCATCCATAATGGAGCTTATGTTAGAGTTAGTTAGTTTTCAATTCTTGGATGTATTCAAATCCATAATTTTGTTGTGATGGAATAAGTCAAACTCACAAACATTTTTATTGTTATGAATTCGACCAATCACTGCTTGAAAATCTCCATGAATTTGGTCGTCAAAGCTTTTGGTTGATAATGTGAAGTTTTGTTGAGAATTTGGGAGTCATTGTCGTAGATGTTTGGGTCATAGGGTATATTGTCAAATTGAAAGTTTGTTAAAGGTTTCATTTGAAAATAAACTACAATCTAGGGTCTATTGTTCAAAGTAGCATGGTTTTTGGGACACTTAACTTCTTTTCCTCTTCTAATATTCCTCATTTTCCCTATCCCTCTGTTAGTGTCAGTCTTATCTTCCTATCACCATTGATAAAATATGCTTTTACCAAGTCTGTTAGGGGTATCAAGGTCAAATTTTATCATGTCACAAGGTTTTAAGAGTAAAATTTGGTCACTTGTCTAGGAATGTCTCTATTCTTTTGAAAGATCTCACATGTCAATCACCTACCTCACTCAGATGAGGGAATCATAATAAAAATAATTTTTTTATCTTATCATTCATCATCATTACCATTTACTCAGTCTCATGTCTTAATTAGGTCATTAGGTTTTCAAGGTCCATCCTCAGTCCATGCATAAATCCAATGCTACATGAGTTGTGATAAGTAGCTCTTGTCATAAATTTTTATGACCTTTCGTGAGTTATTCACGGTTACAATCTCAAGGTTCCAAAAGAAGAAGTATCACAATTCAAAAATATAAAGAGAAGCTCAAGTTTCAATTCTCCAAAGTGTCCAAGTTTAAAAGGTGAAATTCATGTTTTGAAAAGGTATGTGGGGCCCATTTTTATTCAAAAGAGACATATTTTTCCTATAAAAGCTCAAAAATTCCCAAAATTGTTTCATTTACCTCCGAACCTCCTCTTTTCATCGAGCTCTCCTCTTCATTAGTGAAAAAACACAGGTTTCCTAGCCAAATTTGGACAAAATCTCTTTGCGCGATGCCTTTAGAGACTGCACTGTGCTTCTGAAGGTGGCATTGTGCTTCCATGAACTACAATGCGCTTGTGACAGAGTAGCCTAAAAATCACACAAACTCACCCAAATTATGAATTTGAGCTTGCATTCTATTGAAGCCCCGAAAATCGGGTCGACAACAAGGGGGATACCCACCCGGTCCGGACCTTGGTTGGCAGCTCCTTATCCATTTGGTATAGCGGGCCGACTGGGGATAACGGGACCAGTTTCCGATCTAGGGTGTGTGTGTGTGTGTATAGAGTTGAAATAATGCTGATCTAAGAGTACTTTAAAGCTAATCCTAATTCAGATTCTTTAAAACTAACTCTATGCTATTGTAATCTAATGAGAAACAACACATCTAATCTATGCTTAACCCGGGATGTATATCTTCCTATTATGCGATCTAAAGAGATTTCAAATAATAACTGGTAATAAAGATCATTCAGCTATCATAAGAATAGAAATCATTTAAGATAAACCACTTTGCATAAGAAGTTAGGCAAAACAGTTGTGAACAGCATATCGCATAATAAACCATTCATATGTCAGACATAAACAATATGAATCCACCGTACAGAAGTGCCAAATGGTAACCCACACATTCATGTAATGACATATAAACAACTGAAAAGTATAAATTACTTAAAGAATATAAGCAGAAATGGTCAAGAGATAAAAGTACGATTTATGACTGGTTCCACTTATAAGCTTCAAGCAACAATGACTTATCTCTCCTTGCTCTAACATCCACTAAGAGTACAGAAGTGCAACATCAGTAGCAGATATAAAATGCAAACATTAATAAACCTTGATCCATCCATTCATCAAAACCACCTCCGAGGGCGCAAAAGTGCATATTCTGAGGACAAGTTTTTGACAAATCTCTGGACCCTTCTCTAAATGCTTGAGAAGGGTTTAAATACTGCTAGCTAATTAACTTGATTACATAAATTTAGGATTCGGTTTTCAAATGACCGTCCTTCTGATAAAGCAAACTATTTCTAAAAATTAAATCTGAATCTGAACTATTTCTGTATTTGCTCCTTAGTGCTGTAAGCATGCAACATTCGACTAGGAAGAGTCGGCTGGTTGCCTTCCCCTTTCGTGTGTGCTATAAAAATAGAAGTAACAAGAGTTGGCACCACTTTCTGGTAAACTATAATATTTTTTAGAGAATCTTCCTCTGACTGGGTGTATTCACTGCGTGTATACTTGGTAATAACTCAAATTTCCCTCAAACTGATTCTTCTTTTGCTATTTCGGTTTCCGTCCTTGCGAATGACTGGACGAGTCAAAGACTTTACTTTCTGAACAATTATTTGGATTGAAAACTTCCTCCATTCTTCATTCTGGGCTTTTCTGGTGTGTAAGCTTCAGGGTTTTTTGTAATCAGGCTGGTTTTGTGCGCCTTTGATTCTGAGCTGTAGATGACCTATCGACATCAGCATCTGTTGAGTGACACTCTAGAATCTGTGGTCCTATCGTATGCGGCATCCGTTTCTGAAGGGATTTCTTCTCTGTTCTCCGAGCATTGGCACTTTCCCCTTTTCCTTAGATGTTTCCTGCACATTGCTTCATGTTATTTCCTGTTTTATAGTTTACGCAAAGGAAAAGAGTAATGGTAATAAAGATTGACATGAAAGCTTTAAATCTTATGTATGCATAATTATGACATTCATAGCGAACTGACCCTTCGAAAAACAAAAAGTTGTCATTCCTGGATACTTTGGCGTACAATCATTAATTTCTTTTTAAGGCGCGCGCTTAATTTTTATTAATGGGCAAATTTCCTTGAATACTGCACCGAGGAAAATTCACGTTCATCGCAGATCGCAGATCACGTTATAGCATCGCGGCATCGCAATATCGAATCATCGCAGTATCGCAGATCGCAGAGATTAGTCATTGTGTGCTACTTTACGCGATGTTGCGATATGTGACGTCGCACATCAGTCGTCGGAGATTTCTTAAGTTTTTCATTTAAGAGCGCTTCATAGTGAATGCGATGTGATGAATTTCGCATCGCTTCTTCGTAGTCTAGTATGCTCATAGAAAAAATGTTTCATTCTTTCGTCACGATAAAGTTTTAAGGAATCAAAAATAAAAATGTTCCTAAACTGTTTGTTTGAATTTTTATTAAGGGTCCCCATTTGCTTGGTGTTATTGCTAATATTAAACAAAGAGGGGGGTTGTTGGTGGCCATAACAATGGCGATTCACTGGGAAGAACTAGTTATCTCTGATTTTCTATTGAATTTTAACTTCTGAAATAGAAAAATTTTCATAAGTCTAAACTTTGTTATGGATAGATAGAGTACATTATGTCTTATCCTATCAATGATATTTTGTTTCAACCTTTTTCTATTCCAATCGTTCGTTTCCTGAAGCTTAGTCCTTGCATTTACACCATCCATTACTTGGTCTTTTAAAGATAAAATAAGGTCATCTCTGTAAGCTGGCTTTTTAAAATATGCTCATTTATCGTAGGTAGAGCCTCTGCTGCCAGCAGGCATCCATAGCCTCGACAGGGTTACCTGTTACCCAGCAATGATCCTTTATCCTGCTTAAGGCTATTTACAACTTTTCAGAGAAAAAAAACTATTTTGACACTTTTTCTTTTTTTTATTCTCTAAAGAACAATGTCTTGGTTTGGTGGCCAAATTATGACACAGTCATTCACTTGATTTACACTTTTGCTGAACAAGCTAGCTCAGTGATTGAGCCCCCTTTGCTTTTGATTTGCCAAAACAATCTTAAGGTCAGTTGCCCTTGTCTTTGGTGGAACAATATTGGCAAGTCAGCAAGTTATAATATACTGTGATCATGATAAGCCGGCTCATGATGAGACCTCTTATTCTTTGAGATATAGTGTTTTCTTGGATTGTTTCTCTGAATGCTGCGATTTTCTTTAGCAAGGAGGAAACCATTGTTTTTCCTTAAGAAAGCTCTGGACGACAATAATAGAGTTTGAAAACAGCATTTTTACGGAGAATACTCATTTTATTATTGATACCTTTCATTGTGCTGATATAAAACAAATTTTTTGCCAAAGGTTGCTTTCATAAAATTATTTGAAGTTGGAACTAGTATCATATCTAGGCTAAAGTTTAACTCTATCCGTCAATAATAAAGATAAGATTTTTCGAAAATTTATACTATTTGTACAAGCGAAAAAAATCAAAATATAATAGAGAATTTGGTGTCCTTTTTCGTGAACTCCTGTAGCAACCATCTACAACTGGTTTTATTTATAAGAAAGAAGAAAAACAAAAAGCTATCCTGCAAAAAATAGAAGAGTAATCTTCTATGGAAAGTATATTTTCAGGATCTGTCCATTAACAGGCAAAGAATTCTTTCTACCTGCTAAATCCTGCAACACAAACATTGATGGGCCTATGACTTCTACAATCTGAAAAGGACCAAGCCACATTTTCTGGAATTTTGTATGTTTTCCCTTCTCTTCATGAGCCTTATCCCATTTCAAAACTAGATCTCCCATCTGGAAATTTTTTCTGGTCATTATGCTTGAATCAAAAGAGGATTTTATTAGTGCTTGGTGATGAGCATGGGTTTTCTTAGCTTGTTCTCTCGTTGTTCTTCTAATTTAATTATTTCCATTTGTCTCAATTGTAAGGAGGAAGTAGATACTTCATCGATGTATTGTACTAAAGACAAGGAGGGATCATTAAGTGAGTTGGAAGAACCACTTCTTTCCCATAAACTAAGTTAAAGGGAGAAGTTCTGATTTAAGCTTTCTTCGTTATTCTATCTGCCCATAAAGCATTTACCAAAGTTTTGTGCCAATTCTTCTGGTTTTGGTCAACTATTCTTTTAATAATTCTGATTAGGTTTTTATTTGTTGACTCAACCAGTCCATTTTCTTGCGGATAGTAGTTGGCCGAATATTTTAGTTTGAACCCTCTTTTAAGTGCGAACTCAGTCATTGCATTCCCAGAAAAGTATGAAGCATTATCAAACATCAGAGCCGTCGGCAATCCAAACCTAGTGATTATAAATTGATCTATGAATTCAATGATGTTTTCAGAATTAGCTGTATTGAGAGGAACTACTTCTACCCATTTAGTAAAATAATCAGTTGCCGTGAGGATGTACCTATGCTGCTTAGAAGAGTGAGGAACGATCTCACCTATTATGTCCAAGCCCCATTGACTGAATGGTTGAATCAATGTTACCGGCTTTTGGTAGTGCGATGGACGGTTTCTTTTCTTCCCTGCAGTAGTTGGCAGATTGGATTTCCTTCACGTAATGTGTGAGTTCTCTTGAACAGGTTGGGCCAAAATACCCCACAAGTAAGATCTACTGCTGCCGGTAGCATCTCCAACATAGTGTCCGCCTACGGGCCCATCATGGAGTTCCTGCAAACCTTTTCGGCTTCAGTTTTCTCAAGACACCTAAGAAGTATAGAATCATAATTTCTTTTAAACAAAACATCATTTATGAGCTGATATTGTTTAGCTTTTAATCTCAGGGCTCTTTTCTTGGTGTGATCCAGGTGTGCTGGAGCATACTCGTTTTTGAGATAATAAATGGTGTCAGCGTTTAATGATTCTGTGTCGTTTAGGCTTACCTCATACGTTTGTACTTCCTTAGATGAACTTTCAGGAATCTGTGATGCTCCAGCCAACATTTTGCAGAAGCCTTGACCTCTCACAATGCTTGCTGGTTTGATTTCAAGGTCGTATTCTTGTAAAGGAGTGATCCAATTTGCTCTTTTTTCACCCACATCTTTCTGTGTTAGAAGATTTCTTACCGCTCGAAACGGTACTATGACCTTGGTATGGGTTTTAAGTAAGAAAGGTCTGAAATATTTGATCGCTTTGAAAATGGCGTATGCCTGTTTCTCCACGTCTGAATAGTTTTTTTCACCCACATCTTTCTGTGTTAGAAGATTTCTTACCGCTCGAAACGGTACTATGACCTTGGTATGGGTTTTAAGTAAGAAAGGTCTGAAATATTTGATCGCTTTGAAAATGGCGTATGCCTGTTTCTCCACGTCTGAATAGTTAAGTTTAGCACCTTGTAAATTAGAGCTAAAAAATGCGATTGGAGCTTCTGCTTTCTCTTGATTCGCTTGAGTTAGAATCACGGCATATGATTTTTCTGAGGCAAATGTGTACAAGATAAAAGATTCTGAAAAATTTGGGGTTGCTAAAGACGAAGCATTAATGATAGCTTGTTTGATCAGATTGAATGCTTCATCATGCTCATCTTGGCCCCATTTGAAATTTGAATTCTTTTTTATCATGGTTTGCAAAGGAGAAACAATTCTTGAAAAATCTGGGACAAATATTTTCACAAAATTGATTTGACCAAGAAAAGATTGCATGGCCTTTTAATTGTGAGGTAGGGATATTTCGGAAATTTCTATGATTCTATCAGGTTCAATATGAATACCAGCTTTTGATATTATGAATCCTAGAAGCTTTCCTTCACTTAATGCAAAAAAGATTTCTTTGGGTTAAGTGAAATCCCATACCTTAAACATCGTTGAAATATTTGTTTCAAGTCTCTGAGATGGTCGCTTCGCTTCTTGGAGTACACTGTTATATCATCCAAATAAATCACTACGACTTTATTGACTAAACCCTTGAATGCGATGTCCATAGCTCTTTGAAACGTAGCGCTGGCATTGATCAAACCAAATGGCATCTTCTGATATGCGTATGTACCCCATTTGGTTCGCAATGTGGTTTTTAACTGATCGTTGGGATGTACGAGCACTTGGTTGTATCTTGAAAATCCATCCAAAAAAGACAATAATTCTGAGCCTGCTACTGCCTGTAATATCTGCTCCATAGGAGGGAGGGGAAAATTATCTTTTTGACAGGCTTTGTTAAGATTCCGAAAATCGATGCAGATTCTAATATCTCCGGTTTTCTTTCTGACGGGTACCATATTGGAGACCCATTTGGAATGTCTGATGGGGAAAATTATTTTGGCCTTTAACAACTTATTCAGCTCAGTCTTTATTTGGTTTTCTAAATTGGGGTGGATTTTTCTGAGTTTCTGTTGGACAGGTTTTTCATTGTCAATCATAGGGATGGTATGTTGAATAATGGAAGTGTCGTATGTCTTCAACTCATCGTAATTCTAGGCGAAAATGTTTTTGTATTGTCTCAAAAGATGAATATATGCTAGTTTCTCTTCAAGAGCTAGGCCGTGGCCTAGATTAACGTTTTGTGGTTTATCATCGGTTCCCAGGTTTACTGATTCATAGTTCAGAGTTGAACTGTAGAGTTTAGAATTAGTAGACCTTTTAAACCGACTTTTCAAATCGTATAAGTCTTCCAACTTAACCACTGATTTAGGTATAGCATTATCAGTGCTAGTTTGTTGTATTTGTCGATCGTGGTGGTCTTCGTCAATTATTTGATTGGAGTAGGATCCTTCAGAGGTGAGGAAATTTACGATATCAGGATCGTCATTGAATACTCTCCAGTTTGTAATGTTGTCAGGGATGGACGGTCTAAAGATTAACTCTATCGAGAATCTATCTAGACTAAAATCTTCGGAGGGAATGAGTCTAGAGGCTACGTTGGCTAAAAGGTCTGCGCTTGCGTTTTGAATTCTCGGGATTTAGAAAATATTGAATGCTATGAAATGCTCAGTTAGATCCTGTACTAGAGATTCATAGTGTTTCAAATGACTTGATAGGAAATGTATGGTGTTACGTACCTGTTTGACCACAATCTCAGAGTCTCCAAAGACTTGAAGTTACTTAACGTTCAGCCCGATTGCTTTGTATAGGCCTTGCACCAAAGCCTCATATTTTGTTGTATTGTTTGTGCAATCGAATTCAAGTCTGCACGTAAGCATTGTCTTGTTCCCTTCTAGACTAATCAGAACGCATCTTGCTCCTGCTCCTTCGTTAGATTTAGAGCCATCAAAATATAATTTCCAAAACAAAGATGTATTTATAGGTTCTTCTACAAAATTAACACACCTTGAATTATCAGTTTGGGAAAAATTTTCGACTTGGGACAAAACTGAATTTTCTATGTAAGGTGATGTATGAGCATTGAAATTACCGAGGAAAGAATCTGTCGAGTAATTGCCTATGATGCTACTGTTGTATGCTATTGCTTTATTTTCTCCCTCCAATTCTGTTACTATGTATTTCTGGTGTAACTCTCGTTCAACCTTTATTTGATTTGGTTTACCATTGTATGGTAACCACATGTGCGACCAGTCGGTTGAAAAATATCCATGGAGTTTTTCGGACCAATCCCTGCTAAGAATTAAGCTGTAGAATTCAGGGATATCAGCTACTAGAATGTCGATAACCTGACATACCTTGGGGTTAGACGACAATCTTATGGTGACTTGATTAAGTTCACCAATCACTTCGACTTGAGACCGATCAAGCTGAACAATGCGCACTGCAGATTTTTGTGGTTGAACGTTTAACTTGGCACATATTGATCTGGGTAAAATATTTGTTGAAGCTCCAGAGTCTAACAAACAATTGTGCACATTTTTATTGAAGATTTTATAAGTGAGCAGAAAAGGGGGAGTGTGAGATCTTGATCTTCCTCCAATCAAGGCGATGTCATTTGGATCGATCTTATTGGCTGTGTTGATTGGGGGTCTTCCCATATTGTGTGTAGCTATAACTGTAGGCAAAGATGTAGTAGGTACAACGTATAATTCTTTCATCATTATCTTTTGTTGATGTTTCGATTTTCTCAATTCATAAATATTGATATTAGCCCTAGTCTTTTTCATGTCATCGATAATATTGTAGTCCATTTCATTCGACACTATTAGTGTCCTTGATGGAGGTGTTTGATCTGGTTGGACTGGGCTATATTGAGTCACCTTAGCGGTCGTTTTCTTTGTTGCGACTTTTTCTTTTACTGCAGGGCTCGCGTCGTTCTGCTTAGGGGTAGTTTGGGGAGGATCAAGTTGGTTTTTTCTTCGTGTGCTAACTGGAAATGCTTCTTCATCTTCTTCTTGTGGGAGGATGAAATCCCACATTCCTTGTAGTTCCACAACTTCTTCATCATCGGTCTGCCCTTCAGTGGTTCTCTCTTCTTCTTCCTCTTCTTCAGATTCGACATTTGAGATAGCGTTGGGTGGTCTCGCATCCATTGAAGGGCCTCTTTTAAATGTTCTGTAGGGATTTTTTGAAGAAGTTTCTGCCACTTGTTTCTTTATGTCAATCATCTCATTGGACATGGTCTTTAATACTTTCTCCAACCCTTCTAAATCGAAAGGATATTTCGTCTATTTCTTCTTGGGGTCTTCCTTGAAGGAGATATTTTTACATTTGCGTTCTTCTATCGCAGATCTTTTCTCCAAGGCTATAACGCGTTTCTCTACTGCTATCGCCTCCGTCAGGTTTTCAACTAAAGTTGTTTTATTTGCCCTATCTACGAAGACTGCTAATTTTGATGGTAAGGCTGTGATATACCATTCACACCGTACTTCTTCGCTAGGTTGGGAAGCAGTGGGGATTTTGTTGAGGATCTTATTGAATCATAAGTTGAAATCTTTGATGGGTTCTCTAACTTCGGCTTTAAGATTGGATAAATCACTGATTAATGTTGCTGTTGAACTGTCATCACCAAATTTGGTGAGGAATTGATTTTGAAAGATGTCCCAACTTGTTATAGACCCGAAGGGTAATGAAAAATACCATGACCCGGCTGTTGCTTGCATTGTATAGGGAAAAAGTCGGACAACAACATCTTCGTTGGTAACTCCGTTGAGATTGACAGAGAGCATGAAATTGTTAATGTGCTCTTCAGCTAGCATGCCTACTTCTGGGTTGAAATTGGGTAGCCATTTCTCAGGATGGGCCGGTATTTGGCTCAGGGGTGGAGGCATTAAAACCGCTCCAGGGTTGTTCCATGGAGATTGGGCCATTTTGGAGTTGCTGGTAATTGCAAGTATAGGGGATGATCCTTGAGGATGTGAAGATGAAGATATTATGATCTTGGAAGATTGCGGAAGAGGGGTTGTGGAAGGTGGACGAGTGGTTTGGAATGAAGATGTGGGTGGATGACTTCGCGGTGAGGGGGTTGAGATGGATGATGTAGATGAAAGAGTTTCACTGTCAGACTACAGTGATGTTTTCCTTGCTCTCTTCCTGGTGGGAAGAGGGAATTCAGTAGGCCGAATGTCAAATTTTCCGCTCTTTAACCTGGTCAGGGGATGGGCAGGATTGTACCGTGAAGTCACGCTGCTTTGAGATTTATCAGACCCCAGTGTAAAAATAGAAAATCCCTGGAGTTTGTGAATAAGAGTTTGGACTTTAGCGGGTTCAATGGTAGATTGGTCTGAAATATTGGGGTATGTAGTAGCGGTTAATATTCGACCGACTTCTGACTCTGAATTTAAACGTACTGGAGAAGTCAGGGGAGTTGATGAGGGTGATCTACTCTTAGAATGGTATTTAGATTTTGATTTAGGTGCCATTCATAGTTCGTGCCCTCCTTCTAGCGCCAAATATGTTGAAGCCCCGGAAATCGGGTCGACAACAAGGGGGATACCCACCCGGTCCGGACCTTGGTTGGCAGCTCCTTATCCGTTTGGTATAGCGGGTCCAACTGGGGATAACTAGACTAGTTTCCCGATCTTGGGTGTGTGTGTGTGTGTAGAGTTGAACTATGCTGGTCTAAGAGAAATTTAAAGCTATTCTAATTGAAATTCTTTAACTTTACTCTATGCTATTGTAATCTAGTGAGAAACAACACATTTAATCTACACTAACCCGGGGTGTATATCTTCTATTATGAGATCCAAAAAGATTTCGAACGATAACTGGTAATAAAGATCATTCAGCTATCATAAGAATAGAAATCATTTAAGATAAACCACTTTGCATAAGAAGTTAGGCAAAACAGTTGTGAACAGTATATCGCATAATAAGCTATTCATATGTCAAACACAAATAAATGACTCCACCGTACAAAAGTGCCAAATTCTAACCCATACATTCATGCAATAACATATAAACAACTGAAAACTGTAAATCACTTCAAGAATATAAGCAGAGATAGTCAAGAGATAAAAGTACCATTTATGACTGGTTCCACTCATAAGCTTGAAGCAACAATGATTTATCTCTCCTTGCTCTAACATCTACTAATAGTATAGAAGTGCAACATCAGTAGCAGGTATCAAATGCAAACATTAATAAACCTTGATCCATCCATTCATCAAAACCACCTCCGAGGGTGCAAAAGTGCATGTTCTGAGGACAAGTTTTTGACAAATCTCCGGACCCCTCTCTAAATGCCTGAGAAGGGTTTAAATACTGCGAGCTAATTAACTTGATTACATAAATTTAGGATACGGTTTTCAAATGACCATCCTTCTGATAAAGCAAAACTATTTCTAAAAATTGAATCTGACTCTGAACTATTTCTGTATTTGCTCCTTAGTGCTGTAAGCATGCAACATTCGACTGGGAAGAGTCGGCTGGTTGTCTTCCCCTTTTGTTTGTGCTATAAAAATAGAAGTAACAAGAGCTGGCACCACTTTCTGGTAAACTATAAGATATTTTAGAGAATCTTCCTCTGACTGGGTGTATTCACTGCGTGTATACTTGGTAATAACTCAAATTTTCCTCAAATTGATTCTGCTTTTGCTATTTCGGTTTTCGGCCTTGCGAACGACTGGACAAGTTAAAGACTTTACTCTCTGAACAATTCTGTGGATCGAAAACTGCCTCCGTTCTTTATTCCGGGCTTTTCTGGTGTGTAAGCTTTAGGGTTTTTTGTAATCATGCTGCTTTTGTGTGCCTTTGACTCCGAGCTTTAGATGGCCTATCGACATCAGCATCTGTTGAGTGATACTCTAGAATTTGTGGTCCTATCGTATGCGACATCCGTTTCTGAAGGGATTTCTTCTCTGTTCTTCGAGCATTGATGCTTTCCCCTTTTCCTTAGATGTTTCCTGCACATTGCTTCATGTTATTTCCTGTTTTATAGTTTACGTAAAAGAAAAGAGTAATGATAATAAAGATTGACATGAAAGCTTTAAACTCTTATGGATGCATAATTATGACACTCATAGCAAACTGACTCTTTGAGAAACAAAAATCTGTCCTTCTTGGATACTTTGGCGTACAATCATTAATTTCTTTTAAAGGCGTGCGCTTAATTTTGGTTAGTGGATAGCTTTCCTTGAATACTGCGCCGAGGAAAATTCGCGCTCATCGCAGATCGCAGATCGTGTTATAGCATCGCGGCATCGCAATATCAGATCATCACAGTATCACATTATCGCAGATCACAGATCGCAACAATTAGTCATTGTGCGCTACTTTACGCGATGTTGCGATATGCGACCTCGCATATCAGCCGTCGGAGATTTCTTAAGGGTTTCATTTAAGAGCGCTTCATAATGAATGCGATGCGATGAATTTCGCATCGCTTCTTCGTAGTTTATTATGCTCATAAAAAAAAATGTTTCATTCTTTTGTTCGCGATAAAGTTTTAAGGAATCAAATACAAAAATTTCCATAAAAATGTTTGTTTGGATTTTTTATTAAGGGTCCCCATTTGCTTGGTGTTATTGCTAATATCAAACAAAGAGGGGGGTTGTTGGTGGCCACAACAGAATGTTACAAGGGTGATGGGTAGAGGGGTTTTTGAAATTGATAACAAGCAATCATAATCATCATTTTTAACACTAAAATAATTCAAGAATTTTAAATGTTAAAAATAAAAATTTCACCAATACATTACACTTGTTGGTTGACAATGGTTGTTTTGGCGTGCATAGGTAGGACTAATCTTCACTGTCCAAATATGACTGGTCTTCACTGTCCAAAAGAGGTCCCTTTGAAATGAAATTGAATATAACAGGTCCCTTTAAAATCTGAAGAACTCTGAAGAACTCTGAAGAACTATGTTTGTGCAGCTTCTTTTATCCTTGTTGTTGATGTAGCCTTGATGATAAGCAACCTTTGAAAACTTTGTTGAAGTATCCTGATGTATCTTGAATGCAGTCTTTAACAGGTCCCTCTGATATCTGTTGAACAGGTCCCTCTAATATTGGTACTGGTAACATAGTCTTCTGAATAGGTCCCACTGCATATTGCTTGAACAGGTCCCTTTGATTAGAACAAAAACAAAAACAACTCTTTTATTGAAATACTGAAGTACTGAAACGAATTCTTTGAAGATTTACAAATGAGGAGATGAGATAGGGAAAACAAAATGCTGATTCTTCTAATTCTTCTCCCCCACTAAAGCTTTGACTTGTCCTCAAGTCATTATTGAAGTGATGAACAAAACAGTAAACAAATAGAACAAGGAATTCTTACCAACTAAAGGATTGGTTTTCTAGTAAGAATTATGGGTTAGAGTGTGCCAGAGTTTGGTTTTCACATCTAAACCATTATTTTATTTTTTTTGTTTTTGTTGTTGTTGTTTTTTTTTTATTAGTTTTTTTTTTTAATTTATTTATTTATTTTGTGTGTGTGTGTTATGTTTATATATATATATATATATATATATATATATATATATATATATATATATATATATATATTGAAATGAAATTGGATTAACTAAGGTAGAGATATCACATCTGAAGGCTGCAATATGTCAACCTCCCTTTGCTGAGATACAGTTTGAATAAAATCCTCCTGGCTGATGGGCTTATGATAGAGTTTCAACCTATGTCCATTGACATGAAGGCTGTTGCCTTCTCCATCAATGGTAGTAAGCTTGATTGATCCATTTTCATATACTTGAAATATTTCATATGGGCCCATCCAATGTGTGGTAAATTTGGCTTTATGATCTCTGAATTTAGAGTCAAAAAGTAAAGCCCAGTCTCCTTCTTTGAACTGTTTCCTTTTAGTGTGTGCATCATGCCACTGCTTCCTTTGTTTCTGCATTAGGATTGTTGTCTCCTCGGCTTGCTACCTCATTTCATCTAGCTGGTTAAATTGCCGAATTCTCTCTTGTTGGGCTTCATTGAGACCAATTCATAAATTTGCAGCCATCTTATAAGTATGTATTTGAAATTCAATAGGAAGCATTACCTCTTTTCCATACACCAACGGATATGGTGTAAATCCTATAGTATTTTTCCACGTGATTCTGTAAGCCTATAGTGCATCTTTGAGCTTCTCTTCCCAATTCTTTTTTTTCATTGCTACGGTCTTATTGATAATTCCTTCCAATGTTTTATTGGTAGATTCCACCTGGCCATTGGCCTGTGGATGGTAAGGTGTACTTTTCCTGTGCTTGATTCTATATTTTTCTGTGATGTCTTTGACGAGTTTTGAAGTAAACTAAGCACCTTGATCTGTCACTATCTCCCTTGGTACTCCATACCTTACAAAAATTTCTTCAAAAAGGAAGTTTACCACTGTTTGTTCAGTTGCCCGAACTAGTGCTTTTGCTTCAGCCCATTTTGTCACGTAATCAGTACATACTAAGATGTATTTTTTGCCTTTAGAAGTTGGATTGATGGGTCCTATGAAATCTAGAGCCCATTTTTCAAATGACTCTAAATGTACTTGAGGTTGAAGTGGCATTTCATCTGTAGCTATTGGTCTGCCCATTCTTTGACAGCTATCACAACTTTTCACATACTTCTTGGAATCCTTAAAAATAGATGGCCAATAGTATCCAAGACTGAGAATCTTGAATGTTGTTCTTTTCGCTGCAAAATTCCCAGCACACGGTTCATCATGACAAGATTTTAAAATATCAATTATTTCATCATTTCTTACACATCGTCTAATAATCATATCATAACCGGTGTAAAATAAATCTCCATTAACCCATGAGTATCTAGCACTTTGTTTGATCAGCCTCTTCTTTTCCTTTGGAGTAAAATATGGAGGTGTTCTTCCTGTGGATGTGGCTAAGTTAGCATACCAAGGATTCACTATTGAAATTGCAAATAAATTTTCATCTGGAAAAGAATCTTCAACTGGAACAACCTCACCTAAATTTTGCAGTCTAGAAAGAAAATCTCCCACCTGATTCTCCTTACCTGGTCTATCTAACACTGTAATATTAAATTCCTGTAATAATAATAGCCATCTAGTAACTCTGCCATTAGTGATTGGTTTATTCATTAAATACTTAATGGCAAAGTGATCATTATGTACAAAACCTCATAACCAGTGATATAATGTTGGAATTTATTCACAGCATGTATGATGGCAAGCATTTCTTTTTCAGTGACTGTGTAGTTTAATTCTGCAGGTGTTAGATTTTTTCTAATGAAATAGATGGCATAATTGAAAGACTCTTCTTTTTGGCCTAATGAGGCACCTATTGTAGTATCAGATGCATCTGTTAAGATGTGAAATGGTAGGGTCCAGTTAGGCCCTTTTAAGACTGGTGTGGTTGATAACTTTTCTTTCAGTGTTTCAAAAGCTTGCTGACAATTCTCATTCCAGTTGAAAAGTGTATCTTTTGCTAGAAGCTTAAACAGAGGTAAATCTATTTTGCTAAAATGTTCAATAAACCTTCTGTAATAGCTTGCATACCCAAGAAAGCTTCTTACCTCTTTTTGAGTCTTCGGAATTGACAAATTGACAATGATCTGGATTTTTGATGGATCAACTTTAATGCCTTGAGAAGAAATATAGTGTCCTAATACTATCCCTTCATTTAACATCATAAAACAGTTTTCATTGCTCAGGGATAGATTAGCTTCAATACATCTCTTCAAAACTTTTTAAAGATTCTCTAATGCATGCTCAAATGAATTACCATACACTAAAAAATCATCCATGTAAAATTCAACACAGTCATGAACTAAATCAACAAAAATAGCTAATACAGCTCTCTGAAATGTAGCTGGAGCATTGCAAAGTCCAAATGGTAAAACATTATAAGCATAAGTGCCCCAGGGACAAGTAAAAGTGGTTTTGTCGTGGTCCTCTAAGGCTATCCTGATCTGATTATAGCCATTGAAACCATCAAGAAAAGAGAATGATGATTTCCAAGCTAATGTGTCTAGCACTTGGTCAATAAATGGTAGCGGGAAATAAGCTTTGAGGGTTGCTTTGTTCAATTGTCTGTAATCAACACAAATCCTCCACTTGCCATTTTTCTTAGGCACTACTACCAATGGGGATACCCACTGACTGTCAGAGATAGGATAAATAAAATTGACTTTCAGTAGTTTTTGTAATTCATCTCTAACAATATCTTGAAGCATGGGATTCATTCTTCTCCATGGTTGCCTCACTAGTTTGATATTACTATCGGTATAAATATGAGTCCAGTGAAACAATTATGTCCTCCAAAATCCCTTTAGGAATCACTTCAGACCTATCAAATAGTTCTAGAACAATTGTTGTGTGCTACAAGTTTGTGAGCTGCAGTGTTTTCATTATTTCAAGAGTCATCACATCTATTGCGGCCCCAAGGTCAATTAAGGTGTTTGGAATATGCATGTTGTTAATTTGTAGTGACTCTGGGAATACCAGGATCAACATACTTTTCCATTGAAATGGTGTTTGTCATAAGGCCAGCTAAATGTCCAATAACATGAATAGTTTGTGGATCAACTCTTTTCCTAGTAGGCTTCTTGAGGCACAGTTCTTTAATTGCTTTCGTATATATGGGAATGTCTTTTATGGCTTGTAGTAGTGGAATTTTTATATAGAAATTCTTTAGCTCATCTAAAACATCAAACTATGGTATAGACATGGGAAGTTTTGTTTGGACCAGTCTATCTAGAAAAGGTGGTGGATGCAACAGTTGCATTTGTTTATTTTTGATGTCATCATTTTGTTTCTTTCGAGTTGGAGTTTCATTTTCATTTTCTTCATTTTCTTCTTGTTTTTCAGCTATTGGAGGTTCTTTTTGAAGTACCTTACCAAACCTTAAATTGATATTTTGTAAAGGTAATGTGCGATATGATGGTCCCTCATCTACACTATAAGCTGGTCTCTCTGCTCTATTATTTGGATTTGGCACAGGTTGAGCAGGACTCTGAGTGAGTCTAGGAGGTTGTTGGTTAGATGGAAGTTGTAATTGAGGTGAGTTTATTGGTGGAGGAGCAGGCAATACTTGTTGAGTGTTTTGGGGTTGATAAATAACTTGCTGCTGAGGATATTGTTGATATGTTTGAGGATATTGCGAATATGGCTGATGATACTGTTGATATGGCTGAGAATATGGTTGGTATGGTTGATGA
Source organism: Pinus taeda (assembly GCA_000404065.3). Lineage (NCBI taxonomy): Eukaryota > Viridiplantae > Streptophyta > Pinopsida > Pinales > Pinaceae > Pinus > Pinus taeda. The sequence continues at coordinate 242,795 of APFE031075247.1, read as the reverse complement.
TATGGTTGGTATTAATGAGAGTATGTCTGAGATGGTATCCATTGTTGTTGTGGGTAATTTTGGTGCTACCATGGCATCGGTACATTCCAAGAGTTCTGTAAATACATTTGATCTTGTGCAGGAAATTACAAATTCTGGTTTAGAAACATACCTGGAGATGGAGGTCTTGGCTGCCATGGTCTCCTTGCACCCATGAAATACACATTCTCCATATTTGAGTTAGCTCCCACATTACAATTCTGCAAAATCTTGACTTTAGAGCAATGAAATATATCATTATTTTCAGTAGAAAAAGCGCAAACTTGAATGTTTTCTAATGGGCAGTCTTTCAAGGCATGTTTCTTTCAGCATTTTGGACAAAAGAAAACCATTAATTGATCTTCCTCTTCTTGTCTTTTCTTGGCTTTCAGAGTGTCAATTTGAGTTCCTAAGGTACTTAATAGATCTATTTTGAATTCTTCTAACAAATTTCCTATTTCATCTCTTGTGACACTTCCTGAAGTAGATTTTGTGGCTTTGGATGATATGGCTCTTTTTCCATTTCTAGCTTTGCTCCTAGAATACTTTTCACATAAATCAGGAATTCATTCGAAAGGTAAGGTGGAAATATCACCTTTGCTTATCAAATTAAGATCATCTAAGTATTCCTCTCGAATGCCCTTCAAAAATATTGTTCGAATCAGATCAAGAGACATGGTTCGATGTTTTGATTTTTGCAAATTGTAAACAAATCGTTCCAAGTACTCCTCTAAATTTTCATCCTCTTGTTGATTCATTCTAAAGATATCATCTTTAGAATCTTTCGATCTACAATAAGGTTGGTATTTCTTTAGGAATATTCTTCTCATGCCATCCCAACCAGTGATTGCATGTTCACCAAGTCCTATGAACCATCTTAGTGCTGATGCTTTTAATGTTGCTGGGAAGAGTCTAAGCCTATGCGCATCATCTGTGTAACCATATGTTCGACATACCATGTCAAACTCAAACAAGAATGAATCTGGGTCTTCTCAAGCCATGTGTTTGGTCAATTTAGTGTGATCTAAATTGCCATTTATATTGTCAACCCGGGGTTCGTAAACTGACGAAGTGAGGTGTACTATATGTACTTAGATAACCATTTTCTTAGGTTTTTGTCGTTTTAAGATTTTTAGTTTGTTTTTGGATTTTATTCTTTTCTTAATGTGTGGTGATGAAAGTGAAGTGTGAAGTATGTGGAGTGTAAATGGTGATGATTTCTAAACTTGAAAAATGCTCAAAAGAAAGCTTTACAATAACTGAAATGAAACCAATTCTTAAAAACAAAATGCATCAAAAAGCAAACTAATGGCAATGGCCCAGTATCCTTGCTACTGAAAATGAAAAGAGAGCAAAAACTTGAAAAACAACTCAACTTAAAGTAAAGCAGCTAACTCACACTACTTGAGCTTTTTAGATCCTTTGCCCCTTGGCTCAATCTACCTTGGGGAAGTAATTATGAGCATAACAAGCAATATGATATTTAACTGTTCAAGAAAATAAATTGCATAAGGAAACTAATCACACTACTTGAATTCTTCAAATCCTTTACCCCTCAGCTCATTCTACCTTGGGGAAGTAATCATGAACATAAAAGGCAATATGATAACTAAATGTAAAAAGAAATTAATCACATTACTTAGACTCTTTTAGTTCTTTACCATTCAGCTCAATCTACTTTATGGAAAGCGACTATGAGTAAGTAATATGACAACTAAATCACACTACAGTTAGTGATCGTCTGATCTCCTGCTGATATAGTCATTTGACCACAGAAAGAAATCATAAATTGTTAAGCAGTATGACATCTAATTTAGCAGAAAAAGAAATAAACAAATAACAACTTGAAAAGGAAAATGCTAAATGTAAATTGCGGAAAATAAAGGTTATCAGAAAGGACAAGATGATCACATATGCCAAAAGTTATTAAAGAAAATGAAAGATTGCCCGGGCTACCTAAGAGAACCTGCAAAAAGCATTGATCAGTTTACAAAGATAAATATATGAACAACAGAAACATAAAGCAACATATTATGTACAAGCTAACAATGAAACAAAAGCATAATGAAACTAAACAAATACTTTATAGGGCTTCAGCGTGCAGGGGCCCTCTTCCACTTCAACCACTCAAATAATCACAAGACTATCTTCAGAAAGGTCTACTCATGTATTCAAATCAGCAACATATAAAACAGTGGGGTGACAAAATAACCAGCAGCGTGCAGAAATTACATAACAGTTCAGAATTCTATGCATTCAAAAAGTCTCTTTACAGCGTTTGACAACGCGTTATTTATAATGGAAAAGTTCTACAGTTAACTAATCAACTACTTATGCTATTAACTGCGTGCCATAGACACGTAGATCTCTACAGCCGAGATCTAGTGTAACTGTCGTTATGCTTCGTAAATCTTTGGAGTGGTTGGCTGTTAGATTTATTGTTCAAGAACAATCCTCAGGTGCGTTGGAGCCTCTGTGAGCTGGGAACTAGGCCACGTATCATTCACGTGCCCAAAACAGTGACGTGCCACCGCTAGACTCTTTGGTTGGCCACGTCTTTGACTTTGGTTGACCGCGGCCTCTAATGGGTGATTTGGCCGGTTCGAAGGGACACGATCCATGTACATGCCATCTGGAGCTTGCCCATATAGCCCGTTCCTTCAGAAGACACCTGGAGCACAGCCTTTAACAAAATGGCTGCGGAATCCTGTGCTGGTTGCGGAAACCTGTGTTGGCTGCGGTAATTGACAAGTTTCTGCAGCTACATGAACAAAAGACTAAACCAAACAACAAACATCAGTATAGTTAGAAAACCATATAAACAGTGCTTTTTAAACTATAATGTAATGATTCAACCACTGGATGAGTGAAGTGAGTGGAGTATGAGGGTTAAGAGGGTGTGTAGGAAGGTGCAAGGTTGAGGCTCAACACATGTGTCTTCTGGTCTTGGTCTTCCTGGATCCCACACTTTGTTCTGTAGTTGTTTAGATGCTTTACTCCTTTGATTTTGCTGCACTTCTGCTGTCTTTTGCTCCATTTTCTTCTTCCTATCAATCAAGTTCAACTTCTGATTGATCTTGCTTTTTGTTGCTACCACTTTCCTCCATTTGAATTGCTTCATCATCTGCTTCCATATTTCTTAAATCTCTATGTACAACATATCTTTGAACTATACTATCTTCTACTTCTTACTTCTATCTTCTTCTCTTTGTTTCAGGTTACTGTTGTAGTCTTCTATGTTGACTTTTCTTTTACTTACTTCATTCTCTGGTTTACTTGCTCTTGCTTTACTTGCTGCCATTTTTTCTTTACTTGCTACCGTTTTTGCTTTACTTTCTACCTCCCTATCTTCCTTACCCTTTTTCATGATTAAATCATGATTGTCCATCATTCTTTCCAGCAAATTAATTTCTCCATTCCATGGATTGATTTCTTCCACAGAATTCTCTTCTTTCACCTTGATTTGGTTGTTTGCTTGTGCCAAATCTCCTCTAGCATCTGCAACAAAACTTGCATTCACAAAACACTTGTTAAAATTAAAAATATAAGGTTGTTGTGCCTTATCTTCCTTTGGCGACAACTCAGTTTGCTGCTCTATTTTCTCTTTCTCCTCTGTCAGCACATCATCATGCTGATTCAAAATTTCAGTAGAATTCATGAGACTGTCCATTAGTCTCTCTTCCACACCATATGTTCTAATGATGCCTTCCTTCTTTTGTCCACTGTAGTGAACTTCTCCTCTTTTAACCTGTTGTCGGTTATCTTTACTTTGAAATTGTTTGCTTCCTACTGCCTCTTTACCATCTTCAAACAATCTCTGCTAAATCTCTTTGATCACATACTCATACTCATTCATGCTTTTTAATGAATCTATAAACAAATTATTGCATCTCCCTGTCTCCATGGCTACCTGAGAGACATCTTCTTCTTCAAGAACTATAACTGCAGCTTCTGTTCTATTGTCAAGTTCTCTCATCAGTTTCTCCAGCAGTTTAATCTCTTCTTCACACTTAGCAAGAACTTCATCTCAATGCTCTCTCCTTCCAGCTTCATCCTTCACATGTTTTGTTACAGTATTAAAATATTGTCTTCCTCCAACCCTTGTATTCTTAAGGTCTTTCTGCTGTAGCAATCCACTACTTCCTTCATTCAAGAGATATTCTCCATCATACTTTGTTCTCCTAGAGTACTCCTATAGACTTTCGACATCTTCAGAAGGTTTTCCATCGTCTTCAAAAAACTTCTTTGTTAGTGTCCTTTCCCCCTTTGTTAAGTCTTTTGCATAGACTTGTTTCTTCTTAACATCTTTCAGTAGATGTCCAGCTTCCCTACTATCTATCTCAATAGTTTCCATGGCTATCTTCACTGTGCCTATCATCATAGTGAATTGATGATCCTTTCCTATGTTTTCAACTAACTTAGTCTCTTCCTCAAGTTTTCCTTCAGTCCCAGGTTGTTTATCTTCTCTGAAGATATCCTCGAACGGTTGTTTTTCTCTTGCAATATTTGTCATCATACATAAACTATCAGTTTTAAAAATATAAGACCCTATGGTCTCACTTGATGGTCCAGCCATCATATCTCCTTGTTTTTCTATATGAATCAGAAATTATTCGATGGTCACTTCTTCAATCTCCTCAAGCCCTTCACTTAGTTGCTTGACATCTTCCACTAGCTGTATATGAGATCTATCTACCTCATCTTCTTCTAGGATAGAATTTTGATTCTGTTGGTCTTTTCCTTCTTCATGACAATATCAGCCAATTGTCCTTCACCTACAAACATACACAAATTTTCAGATTTAAAACCATGACCCTTCGGCCTTACTTGAAGTTTCAGTCTTCAAGTCTTCATCTTCACTATCTCCCAAAAATTCTCCTTGTTCTGGTTCACAAATGGATTCTTCCATTTCAACTTCCTTGAGTTTTCCCTTCAACCACTTCACTTTCTTTTGCTGCAGCCTTCTCTGCATCTTCTGCCACTTTACTGGCTTCTTACCTAAGACCCAACCTAGTCTCTATCCTTCCTCAAGCATTCTCCTTAATGCATTGAGTTGTTCTTTTAATTCAGCAACCTCTTTGTCAATTTCCTCTTGACTCATCTTCTTGCCATTTGCCTTGGCATCCTCTTTCTTATATCCTCTACTGTGGCTTTTCTTTGAACCTCTGCTATGACTATCAGTAGTCATCTTCTTCTCTTCTTTCTTCACGAGCTCCTTTGCAACAAGCCTCTGCAACAGCTAGTCCTCCTGGCTACAATCTTGCCTCACTAAGCTCTCCTCACTCAGTATTTTGGTAAGCACAGGTCCTCTATCTGGAACCTCTTCTTGAGCAACACCTTTGCTCCTTCTAGGCTTTTGCAATCTCTCACTCTCTTGAAAACACTTTAGTTGTCCTCTCTATCCAATTTCTTATTGGATTCTTCAAGTTCACTGCCACTTCTTGATAAGAGTATTCTCCTTACTCTGTCTTCAAGAACTCACCTGGTTCTTCTCTCAAGACTCACAGCTTCTCTTGCTATCACCTATGCATTAGTATAAAAACACACATTCTTAATTTAAAATAGAGCATACCTTCAAGATCTCAGCATGATCTTATTTCACATATTCTTCTGTGCTTTGAATGGATTGTCCTCTGGTTGGTTTCCCAAGTCCTCTTTCCTTCAGAACTTTTATTAAGCAATCTTTCTTTCTCCTTCCTTCAAGGAATCTTTTGTTCCTGCCATTCCAAACCTCTGGTAGAACTGCTACAGTCTTCCAAGAACTTCACAAGTTCTCCTTTTGCAGATTACAAATCTACTCTGATAGTAATTCTACTTTGATACCACTAATGGTGCAGGGCTATACCCAACATCAACCATACTTAATCACAACTGATGCCAGGGTAACACCGCTCACACAAACCCACAGTATGCATTTACTCAATGATGCATCCACAACTGTCCTAGGATATTCAACTCTACAATGGAGTTAAATCTACAGACCATAAATGGTCAAGAGGCCCGTTCCTCTATTCTTGTATAACGAAACCCAATCACCCCACCAATACTTCCTCTCGAGACTATATATGAAATCCCATATATCATCACTCTTATTCCATTTGTAATCCTTATACAGAGGATTAACACACAATACACATACTTTCCGCTGCGCTTAAAAGTTTAACACAAACTTCAAGGTTAGAACCCCATCGCAGTCGGCCATCGCAATGTTCAGTAGTCATATATATTGAGCCACCACCTTTCTCCAACTCCGATCTCTGATATCGGAGCAATAACACATATTTTTGCTTTTAAAATCCCGCACCATATAAACTATCAGAAATATAATTAGTTGGGAATACAAAGTAATTCTTGCTCCTTACGATTCTTCTGGATTTCAAACCTTATACATTCGCGTTCACGAATATCATCGGGTTCGCCTTCCCTTCACACTAACTCTTCGGTCTCCAACACTCCAATATGTCGATCGCCGATATGTCTGATCAACGATATTGCTCATTGGTGACTACAACCTCCGATCTTCGATTACATCGGAACTCTACCAGGCCGATCACCGATTAGATTACAACCGTCGGTCTAGATTCACAATCTGACGGTTGAGGTGTAATCGCAACATCGCATCGCTATTTTGCTAACTATTGGCCTTTATCCCCTCCGATCGCTGATATGTGATTTACTCGGACTGATGATCTAGACACGATACAACGGTCTACGATTTATCGCCATTTACTCTTCGCAAATCTTCAAGTTTCCCTTCAATCACCTTATAAGGTCTTCATCGATGTGACACGCTCTCAGCCGTTGATCTAACTGATCCAATCGTTGTTGAGCATCAATACTTCTCTGTTTATTCCTTTTACTTAGGAATTCCACTAAGTCTTTAGTATTTCCTCTACGACATGGTTTCTTAAAGGGTTTTGGACCTTTGTTACTTCACTGGGCACTATCTCTTCTGAGCTTAGACTTGCGCTCACACTCCTCTAATCTCTATCCTTCTTGCGGAACTCTGATGGATCCAAAGATCCATTATAACTCTGTTTCGTTGCATCTCCCAAGCTTCACTCTGCTACTTCATTTATACTCGATGAAGTATTTAGATTCTTCCAAATCGCTCTCCTCTCTCTCTCTCTGCTTCACCCTCGACTATGTTTGCTTACAATTATTTCCACCCTCCCATTTCACATCATAAACAATCACAGAACACGCATTTCATACATTCTGACATAGTTAGGAAACCTCTACATATATTAATATGAAAGCACAAATTTACATTCGAGACACTCGGTCTCATGCACACACACACAGGCCTAATTTTCCTCATTAGTGACCTTTCTTTGCCTGTAGGTTTACATACATATATATATGAAAACATTGGATCGGATCGTTGAAGGCCTGATCAATCCTCTAACAAAAGCCTAAGGCTCTACAAGCATGCATACATGGCAAAAAAGCCTCCTTGAGACTTTATTCCATCTTTTCTCTGTTTTAAAATAGAAAAGCCTCCTCAGTCCACATCTATTCCTTTTATGCCTAAAAGCTCTCCCTTGCTCCTAGAATCATGGAACTACTCATGTTCTTATTTATTTATTTTGAGAGCATCTAATTAAATCACACTTAAAGGCCTAAATATTACTTTGATTTGGAACTTAGGAAACTATTTCTTAAAATGCATGACCCCCTATGTCTACTATTTACGATGATTTTCCTTGGGCTGAATGCTCCTGCATCACGCACCTTCAAGTAAATGACTTAGTGCTATTGTATGACAATAAGTTTGAAAATTTTCCAAGAAAATTCCAAATGCACTAGCTAGGAATATACATGGTAAAGGAGGTCACAGATGAAGGAGCGATCCAACTAGTCAAACTCAATGGAGAACCCTTCCCAAGAAAAGTAAACGACAGTCACCTGAAGCCCTACACGAGTGGGCTAGCTATCTAACTAACCAGCCAAAGCACAGCCTTCACGACCTGAGGAGCCAGACAAAGGCACAGGACTATAAACACATTCATTAGAAGTCGGTACCAAAGAAATTACACGATTCAGCCACGGATGATTCAGAAGCAAGAATGCAGCAAGTCTAGTAAACTGTAGAACAGTGCGTCGTGGACTCTGGGCAATATGGGAACAGTTAGAGGGGCTTCATGCCAAGATCGTCGCACCAGCAAAGTGACTCAGGATGAGTCATGATGATTGTGTTGGGGGCCTGTTGGGCATGGAATCCCCCCACAACATGTTTTGGGGCTCAAAGACCAAGTTTTGGTCAAAGGTATTGTAAGACTCCATGAATTGTGGGTGCGGAGCACGAAGTAGAGGTTAAGTCATAGGGTTGTTCACCCTAAAGTAATGTAATGTAATGAAAAGTCATGTCAACCCACCCATGGTCCGCGGACCATGGGATTGTATAAATAGAGTGAGGCTCTAGGTTGTAAAGATAGTTAATAGCGAAGGAATGGTCTAAGCTTAGAGGAGGATTCCAAGTGTATTGGGTCATAGCAGTAGGAAGAGGCTCTGTAGTTGAGTGCGTAGAGGCCTAGTAGAGTCCATAGTTAAGTGCATAGGGCAGTGTTGAGTCTATAATTGGGATTGAAGATTAATAAAGAGAAGTTGATTCTTATTTCTGTGTAGTTGTTCTACATTGTCTTTTTTATGTTTATATTGGTTTACGTATCGTGTGCACTGATGTGATTTCTAAATATGTTGTAATAGACATTAATCTTACACACACAAGACAAGTAATCAGTTAATTAGCAAGGAACTAGGGTATTATACGAGTCAACCCTGAGTAGGGCTATTTGGAAATAGAAGTACCGATTGTGAAGGAATAGAAAGTGCGTGTAGCGATGGGTCAAAGCGCGAACCTCCAGAAGCCCATCAGACATCCCCAAGGCATGGAAACCTATTTCTAGCACCCTCCCATGTTGCATGTGTTCTTCTGAATCATTTACGATTGAATCATGTCCTTTCTTTGGTACTGGCTTTTGGTGCATGTGTTTATAGTCCCGCGCCTTTGTCCGGCTCCTTGGGTTGCGAAGGTTGTGCTTTAGCTAGTTAGTCAGAGAGCCAGCCCACCAATGTAGGGATTCAGGCAACTATCGTTTACTTTTCCTAAGAAGGGTTCTCCATTGAGTTTGACTAGCTGGACCACTCCTTCGTCTGTGACCTCCTTTACCATGTATGGTCCCAGCCAGTGCATTCAGAATTTTCCCAAAAATTTTTCAAACTTACTGTCATACAGTAGCACTAAGTCATTTACCTTGAAGGTGTGCAACTTGATATGGTGGTCTTGTTAGGCCTTTTCACGCTGCTTTTGTAGCTATTAATGAAATCCAGCTAGAAACCATTCTTCCTCGAGTTCTTCTAATTGCACGAGCCTTTCTTCCAGATTTTTGCAGTCTGTCATGCCTATGAGCGTTGTTATTTTTAGACTAGGTACAATGTATTCCATCTACATGATAGCTTCCATACCATAGACCAACCGGAAGGGTGTCTTTCCCCTTAATTTCTTGCACGTTGTCCTATATTCCCATAACACAGCAGGTACGTGCAGGCCCCAGTCGTTCCGCTACACATTACATACTTTGGTCAGTGCAGTCTCCAGTATTTTATTGAATGCCTCTACTATTCCATTGGCCTGTGGGTGGTATGGCGTACTTTTCTGATGAAACACCTGGAACTCTTCTATGAGTGCACTGATGGTTTCATTTAGGAAATGTGTTCCATGATCACTCATTAAGATTTTTGGACAGCCAAATCATGTCAACATGTTTTCGAACAAAAACTTTGTAGTCGTGGCAACTGTGCAGTCCTTGACCAGTTGCACTTCCACCCATTGTGTCAGGTACTCCATCACGGTGATGATGTAGCACGCCCCCATCTTTCCCTGAGGTTTGATCGGGCCCACAAATTTGATTTCCCATTTCTCAAATGGCTATAGTGTAATTTGGGGATTTAGTGGAATCTCGTCCCTTCGTGATGGTTTCCCTGTCCTTTGACATATATCGCAGGCCTTACAGTTCGCTTTCGAATACATGTGCAGGGTCGGACACCATAACCCTACATGAAGAATCTTCTGTGCGGTCGCACATCCTGCATAGTTTTTTCTTGCAATGCCCCCATGTGCTTCTGCGAGGATCTGACCGTATCTTCGCAATATCTCATCGTTTCCCATCTTGTAGAGGTTCCTCGCGATGATAGAAAAGTCCGCCATGTGCACCACCAATTCCTTCTTTTGTTGGATTGAGTACTCATTCGATGTATTCCATGTTGTTAGAAAATTAGTCTGTGACTTGTACTACAAAGATATATGCATTAGGTAGTCCCTCCTCCAAATTTTTTAGTTCCTCACCCATCTCAAGTCGTGACAAGTGGTCTAGTCCTGCGTTTAAGTGTCTCGGCTTGACTATGACCTCAAAATCATACTCTTGAAATAGTAAAATCCATCTGCATATTCTCCCCCCCAACATAGGTTTGTTCACCAAGTATTTCAATGTGGAATGGTTAGTATACATCTTGAAATCTCCTCCAAGTAAATAGTGTTGGTATTTTTGGATCGCGTACATCATTACCAACCCCTCATGCTTAGAGGTAGAGTATTTCTTTTATACTTTTGACAATATTTAGCTTGCAAACGCAATCTAGTTATCTCCACCCTTTGTGCCTTCTTGTGTGAGTATGACTCCCAACAAGATACACGACACATCAACATGTACATGAAATTCCACGTCCCATTTCGAGAAGACTATTCCCGTACTGCCCAGAGGTCCGCAGTGCATTGTTCTGGGATTTGCTAGACCTGCTGCATGCCTTCCTCTGATGCTTCTTTGTGAGGATCTGCTATCTTCCTTAGCGCATATATCCCATGCATTTGTGTGAGCTTTCCCTCAATCTCGACCATAATGGTGAAGGCCTCATCAATCCAAGGTTGGACGCGCGCTTTGAGAAGTGCCTCTTTTTGTCTTGTAGCATCCACCTATTCCTTCAGTGCCCTCGCTTGCTGCATCTTTGCTAGTTGTTGGGTGAGGACAACTGTCTGCACAGTTCCCCTCACACTACCATACTGCTCCTATTGTTCGCGCGCCTCTGTTTCCAAGCACTATATGTTGGGGTCCTCCTGCAAGGATGTGAGGATGTCAAAAGCTTGATCCAACATACCAGTACAGTCCTAAACTGCCTGTCCAATTTCTTCCAAGCCTGTTTGAATCGTGCTAATGCGTTTTTCTTTAACTTCTGGAGGAGTGGAAGGTTGCACCTTCATCTGTATCTCAGCAATCTGGAGGTTTAGGTCTAGTTTTACTCGCATTGTTTCCTCTCGCATGCTTCGGACTCTACTTTCCAGACAGTGGATCCACATCTCTAGGGGTAGGTCTGCAGTGATGGACAATTCTAGAACGTGTCAGCATGCTTCATCAATGGGTTGCATGATCTGTTGATTCTGTGACACTAGCTCATCATGCTGTAGGCTAAACTATTCATTGTTGATCTTCAGCTCACTCAATACCTAGATCACGCGGCCCTCCCTGGTGCGTAGCTCTACATTTATGCCATCCTGTAGCTGATATAGGGTGTCTCATAGAAGGGCAGCCAAATTTAGGCCAAGTTCCTTGATCCTACCCACCATGTCTTTTTCCTCCTCTCTCTTCGCTATTAGCGCGCTCCTTCCAGTAGCACTATGGTGTTGGCCATCTTTGCGCATAGCAACTGCTCAGCTATTGATGTACCAACAATGCCGTCGGCGGCTACTATTCCTTCCTGTGGGGGCCACACCTGAAGTTCCTATAGCTACACCCTTAGGGCCCCCAACACAAACTGTTGCTCCGCTATGGCTTCCTGGAGCACTTCCCTGGTGACCTCTCGAACCATGTCGTCGATGTGGTAGAGGTTGCCTTCATTCAGTGTAATCGGTTCAATGTCCAGTTTGGATGCCTTAACCTTTTTCTGTGGACCTGATCTCTTTGTGATGTGTGGTTGTTTCAACTGGGTGGATTTTGTGCTTGGGTCCATGCCTTCTTCTATGTTTTTTTCCTGTCCTGTAGACAAGTTCTCGCCCCCTTCCTCCTGCATCGTGGTGGCCCTTGTTGCCTGCACTGCTACTACTTTTTCGGCAGCCTTTACTTGCTCTGCGGCTACTTTTGCTGCCTTGCAAACAACCCTTACCTCCACATCCGCTTGTTCGTTGTGTTTTTGCTAGGCCAACTGGGTGATATGCAACTTAGTTGTAGCCATTTTCTTTTGTGTTGTTGTTCTATCCTTCTCCACCAGATCCAGGGCATGCCACTCAGGAGGTCATGATTCTAGCACTAAGAAGATCGCATCATCAATGACAATAAAGGGGAGCTTCGTCCATGTCTGCATTGGATCTTTACGTGCCTTGACATACACATTATGCATATCCACCTTGAAATCTGCAAAGCTTCGCAGACTATTATACACTGTGGGGGATAGGCGCGGCTGCCTGCTGATCCACATCTGGATGCTCGCCTCCATGAGCACCCAGAAGATGTTTGTTTCGCAGATCCGCGTGGCGTCCTTTGTAGCCCAGAGCAACACATACTTTGTGGCCTTTGGTATGGCTTGTTCAATATTAGGGAACTAACTTTCCTCAAGCAGTTCCGCTGTTACCAGCAAAATCAACAAGAGAAACCACGTGTAGTGGAAGGTCTTGCCCTGCTCCTAAGTTTCTTTGTAGTTAGTTAGGAACTCCTTGCAGAGGAACTCAACCCAGTTCAATTGGACCCCCTCCGTGCATTGTTCTACCAACACAACTACCGGTGTTGGTACCTCATCTCCATGGAATTTTTACATTACCTTCCCGGTCAGGAGTTGGGTGGCTACACACACCCCTTTATCTTTAATGCTGCTAATTGTGTGACCTCTCTTTTTCTTTTCTATTTTGTATTTCTTCTTCATGGCGTCTGCAAGTGCCAAATCTCCGCTTTTTCCAGCTATCTCTATGGGGTCCTTTCCCTTATAGGGGAGCCAAGAAATCCTATGGATAAGATCGTCGATGATGGGAATAGGCTCCTCCAGTAATAAGTACCCATCGTGCACCAAGAAAAGCAGCTACTTGATGATGAAAATTGTGATAGGCCGGCGGTGAAAGTGCAGAATCCATAGTAGCTGGAGTAGTCTGGCCTTCTCCACACCGCACAACCATTTCTGCAGCTCTAGCATTGTAATTGACCCCTATGTGATCTGCTTCATGAGGTTCTCATTCTCTAAATGTGGGAACTTCTTGCTATTAGTGAGATCCCAATCTTCGCACTTCATTATAGGCACGTAGTCCAAGTTCGAGCCCTCAAACACAATTCCATCGGGGAGGAGTGGGGTTTGGATTGCGCTCTTAGTGGCATCCAAATCCTTGGGTACCTTAGCTTTCCCTTTCTATGGAGGACTTTACTTAGGCAATTTCGCTTCAATGCGCACCAGTTGAATGTCTTCTTCCATGTTTTTTGTTGCTTCTATCTCATCTACGAGGGCCTGTAGGTGCTCCTCTTCATCATCTGTCTCAATGGTGATAGCCTTTCCCTTTTCTTCCATGGAGAGTTTACTAAACCGCGGATTCCACAGGGACATGCGGACTGATCCCACCACCTGCTTATCTTTCTTGGGCCTTGATTTCCGAGGCAATTTCAGGATTTTCGGTGCGACCCTAGTGTCTCCAGGAACATCATGCACCATGGGGTTCTGCACAGCCTCGTCGGTGGTTTCTTCGGCATAGCCCAAACCTCTCCTGGTATTTTTCATCTTGCTTGAGCTGTCTTTGGCTGTTCGTGAACTTCGAGGCTCAAATCTCTCTTAGCGCTCAACATTTTGTGCTTTATGTAATTGCTCAAATCTCAAATGAACAAGTGTTGTCTTGTGGGTAGCTCTTAGAGTTTTATAGTGCCTTTTGAATTTAGATCCAACTGTTCCCCCCAATTCTGAGCCATCAATGCTTTCTTGGCGGCAGATTGCCCTAAACCTAGCTCTTAATTTGTGTCTTAAATGCTCGCCGCCAGCTCCCTTTTGCCTTAAATTAGACATATCATCATGAACAATGACACCAACAGTTACTTCGCAACCTACCTGCATGGCAGCGCAGCCCCCCGTGCACAGGCGTGAACCTTGTGCCATGCTAAGTCTGCGCACACCTCCCTCATCGCACACCTCCCAAACAGAATATTTTAGAGTCCCGAACTCTCTTTCAACTGTCTGGAGCACTGAGACTATGCTTTCTCCAGCTAGTCATGTGGTCGCACCACTTGTGTGAGACTTCAACTCACCTTCCTACATAGTCTGCGGAAACTCCTCAATTGTCTGCGTGACCGCCCGTGCCGCATGTTCTACTGTGTGTAGTGCGCTCCCCTAGTTACTGCGTTTGGTGAGATGTAGTCATAGCCATTGCAGTAGAGTCATAAATTCTTAGCAACACTCTTTTAATGCAATGGTATGGTCATCTGTATCTTGCTTTGACATCCTTGGTTTATCGATGAGACATGCTTGTGTGATCTTGTCTTCCAGCCCTTTACTTTCAATGTCCATCCACATGTTTTTCTTCCTCAATTGTACCCAGTCCTTTTCAAGTTCATGAAATCTAAGGTTCCCTTGTTGGATGGCTTCCTGAATCCTTATATGTTCGACCTCGCGTAGATGTGTTATTTCCTCCTTCTGTTCATCATGCACTGTCACTACTACAGGGTCTGGTATGTGCAAATTCCTTTTTGTATTTTCTTCAGTAATTATTGTCCATTCTGTTCTGTTTCTTTGGAATCATCTCTGCGTTCAGGGTTTTTCACATGGTCTGGTAGGCCCATCGAACTGTTGGCACGCATAAGTCCCAATCATTTCATCTCGCCTGGTGAATCTTGTTCAGTACTCCGCACACCCTATCGAAGGCTTCATCGTGGAGAAATCATAGCGCGCGTCACCTTTCCTGCTGTTGCAATTTATTCTGATTCTCTATTCTAGGGATGGTGTGTGCTTATATGAGTTTTATAGCATATGTTTGTACCCTTCAAGAAAGGTGGGCATGCAAGTTGTCCTGCCCCTATTGACTGACTTTCATTTGAAGCTTAGGTTTTACAAACTGTAGGCGCATCATCCTTCTGCATCCACGCCAATGTGTACCCCACCATCGTGCGGATGTTGCACACAGTGCCCATTTCAGCGCATAGTACCGCACTTTCAAATTTTCTCATAAATTCATACACCATTGTTAATCCATCATATGTTGGTAGCTCCCTTGCCTCTGTTGTCACACAACGTAATGATCTGATCATCATGTTGTAGTTTAGTGTTGTTATTTCGTGTAGCCGATTTTGCCATTGCTCTATCTCTTCATCTGAATTTGAAGTGCAAGATCTTTCGCACTCCCATGAAATCCTTCCATCTACAGTCAAATTCACCCAATTGCATCCTTGTGCAGTTATCTTGTAGATACAGTCAAGATCGTCATCACTATCGTCCTCATGCACTGGTTCAGTGTATCGCACTCCTTCAACTGGATCTAGCATTATTATTACACGTAGTGACTTTTTCTCAAAGATCATTTTGTGCTTCTTCAGATTTATAACTCCATTCATATCGATAGCCCAGTCGATTCCCAGTAGTGCGGGATAGGGCTTTTTGTCATCAACAATCTCTATCACTTCAAAATTTGCCTACGCACCCGCTCCTTCAATATCGACTGTTGCTCCTTGCAATCGTCCCATGGGAAAAATATTTTGTTGGTTCACCATTCGTAACTGAATAGGGAACCATTATAACATGGGTCTGCCCATGCGTTCCCATGTTTTCTTTGGTAGTACATTCACGTCCCAACCTAGATCCAGGATTACCTGATCCATTTCATGCTTACCTATTTATGCAGCCAACTTCATTTCCCTTACTGTGCGAAATGTATGCTTTCCAAGTTTTTGGACAATGTACGGTTCTCCTGACCCCACACACCTAGTGATAAGTTCCTATAGTCCTTTGACTGCCTTGCTGTCATGCAGTAGTTTCATGCATGTCTCCAGAAAGGTAGTGAGCATTGAAGGATCCATCCCTGGTTCTAGTTGATCCTTACTACCTAAAGTGGAGGCCTCTGTGACACTCTTCTTGGCTTCCATGAATGTCTCCTTCGCGTGTTCTAAATCAAACTCGGGTTCCTTTGTAGGAGCCTTGCAAACCCACACGCTTTCTTCTGGTTTCTTCCCTTTATCATCTCCCATGGTCATACTGCTCCTGAGAATAATGTTTACATTTGGGTCTTCTTCGCGTGGCTCAAACCTCATCATTTGTAAATTTTGGGTCATGCATCCTCGCTATCAATGAAGGGAAATATTCTACCTGATGATCAAACTGAGTACAAAACCAACATGATATTCTAGACGGGTTTGTACAATTACAGGCATAATTCCCTGGCCCTCCGCAATTGTAACAAATTATTTGGCCATGACCCCTTCCTGGCCCCATTCCGCCTCGACCCTGACTGCGCCCAACCCAACGCGTGGCACCCCTGCATTTGCGTCGATGGCTCACATTTTGGTCTGCACTCTATATGCAGGAGTCTGATCCATCATTAGTTCATAGCTTCGGTAGGTGCATTTGTCATGGCCTACCGACCTGTAGAAGTTACAAAGCAATTGTTGGGATGTCTGTGTATACTTTTGCAATAGATGATAATAATCCATGGTGTGTTTTCCTCCTATCTGGTAAATCACGCACCATAATGTAGATGTTGCGTTGGCCTTGCTTGTGCCTCTAATCTTAATGGCATTGGTCCTTCTCCTACCAAGTAGTTCACGAACACTACACAGTGGTCTTTGTCGTGCCCTTCGTCTTTGCATTTTATGCACCATACTTCCTCGCACACCTCCAGCCAAGGTGTCCTATCCTGTTTCAAACTTTACATCTCCAAACACAAATTTTGCAGTTGTGCGTGGATTTTTTGGACTCCCAACCCAAGGTCTTGTATAGGGGTCTCATGCAATCTCATTGCCATCTCCAATGCTTCATCCTGGGTGGAAAGTTTTTGTTGTGATAGCACCATCCTTAAGTGTGGCGTAAGTGAGGACACAAGCCATGCACGGTGTTGTGCATTTGTTAATGTCATATTGGCTTCATGAATCGTACTCTTTAGCCTTTGATCCAGATACCAGGGGGTCTCGCCAGGGAGCATCGTGATCTCCTTAAACCTGATGATTAATTGTGTCTCTAATTTTGGCCTGCTAAATTCCCTATTCAGCGTGGCCTGAATCTCTGTAATTCTCGCGTTCGAGTGGTCATTAGAATGCTTGATATAGCATGTTAATGCATGATCCTGCAGCGCGCTCACCAATGTATCCTTTTTAATATTATCATCCACGACACCCTGTGCTTCCCATACTACTCTGACCACGAACCAGAATTGGTCTGGATCTTCATTTCCCACTCCTCTGAATACCGGTAGTTTGATCGCACTCACCATACTGAATTGTGGTGGCAGAGGTGGGGTGGGTGGAGATGGAGGTGAGGACGGTGAGATGGGTGGCAGTGTCGGTGGAGGTGGTAAACGTGGAATTAGTTGCCTTATCAAACTGACTGCACTTCTCGAAGAAACTTTCGCGAGATCTTGCTCACTTTCCCATGAGGGTGAAATTAAGGGACTGTTTTCCAACTCTTCACTACTTTCGCTCCTATATATCTTCCCGCTTCACGTAGTTCCAAACATTAATTTATTCGCATAACCCACTTTTCACACCATAGCATCTTAGTCCATGTCTTCAAAGATTTAATATACTTACCTCGCAGTCCCTTAATAAAATGTCACTCTGCCTCACTGTAGCTGACGGTCTTATCTACCGCGAACTCAGTGATAAATCCTCCTATTATTCGGTCGAGCCAATGGTCCACAACTTGCGCTATCTTATCTTCTAATGCTTCTAGTCTACGCACTAATTCCAGAGTCCACACTATTGGTTTGTCGAGCCTACACCTTCCTTGACTATCTACTAACTTCGTGATCCACTCATACAGTTCAGAAGGAAAGGATGCAAAGAAAATTTCATGGATTTCCATATACAAGTAGTGCTCCAACCACTGTTCCTTAAATACTCATGGATTTCTATTCTCCTGCACAACGAACTCGTGAATCTTCTTGTCCAACCACTCTTCAATTTCTTTCTTCATTGGATTCTAGTGGCACGACATCAGACATGCTTTATGCAGATCCCAGTCCTGGAAATAGAACCACTTTTTGGCTTGTATAGGCCTGACCCAGGTCCAAAGGTGATTTAGCCAAGTAAATTCTGGTACTACTGGTCCTTTCGGAAATAATCCGTGGAGTGCGAACTGAGGTCTCACCTAAAGTAGTACGGGAGGGTGCTAGAACCAAGTTTCTGTACCCTGGGGATGTCTGATGGGCTTTTGGAGGTTCGCAGTCTGACCCGTTGCTACGCGCACTTGCTATTCCTTCACAACTGGTGTTGTTGTTTCCGCGTAGCCCTACTCAGGGCACAACCCGTATAATACCCCAATTCCTTGCTGATTAACCAATTACTTGTCTTGTGTGTGTAATATTAATGGTTATTATAACATATTTAGCAATCACATCAATGTGTGCGATACATAAACCAATATAAACATAAATAAGAAAATGCACATAAAATACACAGAAATAACAATCAAATTCTCTTTATTAATCTTCAATCCCGATTACAGACTTGACATTTCCCTGCGCACTCAGCTGCATGGGTCTGCGCACTCAACTGCAGACTCTACTAGGCCTTTGCGCACTCAACTGCAGAGCCTCTTCCTACTACTACGACCAAATACACTTAGAATCCTACTCTAAGCTCAAACCATTCCCTCGCTATTAACTATCTTTACAACCTAAAGCCTTGCTCTATTTATACAATCCCATGGTCCACGGACCATGGTTATGTAAACATGAATTTTCATTACATTACATTACTTTTGGGTGAACAGACTTATGACTTAACCTCTACTTCGCGCTCCGCACTCGCAATTCACGAATTCTTACAAAACCTTTGACCAAAACTTGGGCTTTGAGCCCCAAAACATGTTGTGGGGGGATTCCATGCCCAACAATATTGAAAAATAATTTCATTATTTGGCCTTTTCTCCTATTTCTTTATAAAAAGTGTCCCAAAATCATAAATATCCTTAGTTCTAATAATTCTAAGAGTGGTTAGGATACCTTCATCCGACTCACAATCTACTAGATCCTCTATCAGTGTGAGAGTGTATGCATGATTTTGGTCAGATAATAAGAGAATTGGTTTAGTTATAACATGACTTATACTTGTTTCATGGATTTGATACAACAATTTATGTATTGTGCAAGCAATCCTTAAATGTGTCAAGGAAATTGTGTGCACCATAATGATGCCCTTGTATCTATCAAGTAATCCTTTAGTGCCATCCTGCAAGTGTCTTTAATGTGTGATGAAAATCATAAGGTGAAACCTAATGCAATATGAGGTGTAATAGGATGTACGACTCCAAACATACATGTACATGGGATGACAACATTCCTAATGTTTAATGCAACTATAGCATAAGTCTTCACAATTCTATTTATCAACTCTTTTTAGGCATCCTTGAGGTTATAGTCATAGGCCCCAATTAATGTAGCCCTACCTTTGCATCAACACAGGAAGAGTCCTTCCCTATTGAAAGGGAAGCAAACAAAGATGCCAGATTTGTTGAATGGATCTAGCACATCCAGTAATAGGTGCAGGAAATTTTGCAAAATAAAAATGCCAAGTATTAGTAGTGCTACAATTGGCACTGGTCTTGACATCAGTACAAGGTTGGTGATTAAGTGTGGTTGCACTTGCAAAAGGAGTTACTTATAGGGCTTGCTAGGAAACTCAAATCACTTAAACTCCTCCCAAATTAGAATCCAAATGACCCTTTAGCTTCTCTAATTACATAATAAAGGGAAAAGAGAAAGAAAAAAAATAAAGTCTCCTCCTTTCTTTCATCTCCTTTGTCTTTTAGCATACTTTGTCTCCATATTTAAAATTCATTTCATTATTTGGCCTTTTCTCCTATTGCTTTATAAAAAGTGTCTCAAAAATCATAAATTTCCTTAGCTCTAATAATTCTAGGAGTGGTTAGGAGACCTTGATTTGACTCACAATCTGTTTGATCTTAAATATTTACCTCATCTGTCTTCATGATGTGCTCTAGGAAAGACTTTATTGTATCTATTTTTCTTTCAAGATTAATTAAATATTTTTCCTTATATCTTTGGGAACCACTTAAATTCATTGGATTTATTTATTACAATCTTCTATATTTCTTTCCTTATTATCTATACATTGTTCCAAATACATTGGTCCTAGGGAAGAATGTTGAGTTGGAATGTGACATTGCATCATAACTATTGAAGCTTCCCTATCCAAATTGAAGCAGATCTTAAAATATTCCTGGTACTTTTTTTCTTCTAAGACTTTGGCCTTGTCTAACACTTCCAAGCATCTGAGGCACAACATTTATTATAAAAATAAGTAAAAAAGGGTATTTTGTCATCATTATCCAGATACTGTCACTGCCACTTAGAAAGATCATCAAGCATCCTAGGGATGTAATCTAGCTCACTCCTGACCTGCTGAGCCTTTCTGGTGAAGTAGTCAAACTTTCAGTTCTATTCCTGGATACTCTCTACACCTTGATAGAAATCCTTCTGCACATTGTTCAGGTAATCTTGGATTTCTATGGATTGCTCAATAAAGTCCTAGACTGAGTCAACCAGACTTTGTTGGAGGTCCCTCTTGTCCTTAGAATCAATATGGGGATAATGAGTGCAAAACATTATATCCTAACAACCATCTTATAAGCAAAACTAGGAAAAGACAAAATCATAAAGTAAGGGTGTTATAATCCTCCCCCTCTAACAAGGCTATGACCCCGAAGCCAAATCATCACTAAAAAAATGAGCATAAAACTTCATCATCTCTGATTCTAATGCCCAAGTGTCATCATCTTCTGAGTAGTGCTGCTATCGGACTTTAACCCAGTCTATTACTCGGTTCTGCAAGAAGCGTTATTTAGTGTCAATGATCAGCAAGGGTGTAGTGAGAAACTCCCTTGTCTCCTTCATATGTATAGTAGAAAAACCCAACACATGCCTAGGATTAGGTACGTATTTCTAAAGTCAATTTTATGTTTTCATATTAATGAAAAAAGAGAGTGTCCTCTTTTCTTTTTTTCTTCCCTTCACTTAAAGAAACAAGAACTAAATATAAAGGTAGCCCTATCAATTATGAGGAGTTATGGTCTTTGATTTGAACATCCATGTACATGGGATGATAGTATTCCTTATGTTTAATGGAACTATAGCATAAGTCTTCACAATTCTATTCATCAACTCGTTTTAGGCATCCTTGAGGTTATGTTTAATGCAATTGTAGCATAAGTCTTCACAATTCTATTTATAAACTCTTTTTAGGCATCCTTGAGGTTATAGTCATAGGCCCCAATTAATGTAGCCCTACCTTTGCATCTATGTGCATCGTTTCTTTGCCTTCACCTCTGTGCATTTACCTAAATCACCAATGAAAGAACCTGGAGATTCTTCCTCAAATGCTTCCTTTACTACGGGGCTTTCAGGGTCTCTATCTTGAGAAACTGCCTCTTTCACATCCTTTGGAATGGGTCTGTGTATTTACCTTAATCACCAATGGAAGAACCTGGAGCTGCTTCCTAGACAATTTGCTACTAGAGCTTTCTCTTGTTCAAATTGCATTATTTCAACATATTATTTCATAAACCATGCTCCATATACCACTAACCTATCTATCTAGAAATGGTCACGAGGATTTCCTGATGTTCATAGCCTTGTTCTGATATGATATATCAAGCCAACACCCCAGAACAACTGACAGAATAGGTTCACATTTTGCAAATGTAACCAAAGTGAAACTTTTGCAACCTATATCAAACCTACAAGCATTTTGGTGTATGTGTCCTCAATCTGAAATTTGGGATGAAGGAGCAACATGGGATGCTACATTTCAGTATGTCATGATACACACCCAAAACAGATCACATAATAGGTTGGCATTTTGCAAATGTAAAAAGTTCTAAATTGCTCGTTTGGAACCTTGTTTTAACATTCTATAAGACATTCTATGTTTTGGTCCTCAACCTGAACTCTGGGATCAAGGAGCAAGGTGGGATGTTGCAGTTCAGTATCTCATGATACTCAAAATCTCTTCACAATTGTAAACAGGATGTTTTTTCACCCCTTAGAGCTTAACCGAAATAGTTACTATATGATGTCACACGTCTAACAAAGCTAAATAAAGAGAGAGTTGGTCTCCACAGAGCTGCTCCAGACCAATCCACTATGTACAGCTAACAGAATAGATAGGCATTTTGTAAATGTAACCAGAGTGCAACTTTTTCAATCTACAACAAACTTGCAAGCCTTTTTGTGTCTGTGTCCTCAATCTAAACTCTGGCATTCAATTCGTAGGACAGTAATCGCGATCAATTTTCCCTCCATGTTAGACATGTTTAATGTCAAATCTACAGCACCAACAGATTGTTGATAGCCTCAATAGACACTATGTCTTCTATGCATCAAATCGCTTGCAACACTCACCTCTTTCTTGCTACATGTGTCTAAGCTATGAAAAATTGTTGCTTAGTTAATTTTCTGGTACTTGTTGCATTAAGTTTGTGCTAATAACTTTAATACCATGAACTATAACACTATGGCTAAGATTGAATTACTTCTTTCTATGCAAAAATCCATTGGAAATTCAATTTGTAGGACAGTAATCACAATGAACTATGCCTATGTGTTAGCCATGTGTTATCTTCTCCTCTAAGCTATGAATCTTTGATTTCTTATTGGATGGGTAGGAATTCTAAGGATTGTTCAGTGTCAAATCTATAGGACTAACAGATTGTTAGTAGCATCAATAGACATTGTGTCATATATACATCAAACCACTTGCAGCACTCACCTCTTTCTTGCTACATGTATGTAAGCTATGGTGCTTCAAGGTCTCTATCCTGAGAAACTACCTCTCTCACAACCTCTGAAATGGGTCTTGCAATAGATACTACAACCTAAAGTGAAGTTGCATGCATGCCTCAAGTGTCAGGACGGTTCCAGACCTCTAGTTAGTATCCAGACCTATGTAGTTAAGCTGCCATTAGGTTTCAAAGAGGTAAGTGCACCTTTGCCATAAAGTTAGTTCAAATTACAGCAACAACTTCTAGCCTCTATAAACAAGCCATGGAGTGAAGCTATAATGTATAGCTTTAGCCTTAGTCAGTTCTATAGAATAAGGCCTTATTAGATACTGCACTTGAAACCAAGTTCCATAGATTTCAAGCCTTGTAAACGACTAGGCTAGCCTTTCCAGTATCCCATTCTTTGAAAAAGAAACTAGTCCCCTTCCTTAGTTCCCTAACCTCCTCAAGACAGGACACTAGTTAGTATTGCCCTTCTTGCCTTATTTCCCAGTCCATAAGTGAAACCTCTCTAGTTCGAATTCGATCTCTAAAACGTCTCCTATTGCCAAACTAGCTCTTTGCATCCAATAGCTAGTAGTAAGTTACAATCTTCATTAATATTATAAAATCCCTCTAGTTTAATAAATGAGTTGCTCATGTAAGATGGTTGGTTCATGAAAAAAACAAGTAGTTCATGTTATCAAGCACTTGGTCAATTGGTTGGCTCATGATTAGGGAAAGTACCTTAACTAAAGAGAAATAGGCATATCAACGAGCACAACAATAATGCGAGTAAGGTAAAGGTGCGCAAGCAATGTTCAAAGTGTCAGGTTCATGGTTCATAGCACAGAGCTTAACTGAAACTACAACCAGCATGCTCCTGCTATCAGCTTAGATCATGGTAGCCTCTGGAATGGGTCTTGCAATAGGTACTATAACCCTTGTTTCTTACTCTGTTGTTAGTGGTGCTTCCATTGGTTTAATTGGCGTAGCATTGGGACTTCTTATTCAACAACGAGCATGAACTTGCAAGTATAAACGCTAGCTAGCTAGTATTGTTTTTGCTACCAGATACAGATTGAACCAACAACAGCATAGGGCAAGGACTAGCTGCCGTGTAGCCCCTCTTTTTTTATTATGCCAACAAAGAGAGGGGAGAGAGAGTGTTGTTTACACACTTATCTATTTTTAATTAGCAAAAAATAATATCTCCAACATTTGTATCATCTATCTATGCAAATTTTATGGAGGGAAATTTTTGCAATCATAAAGAACCTCTTTATGATAACCTTTTATATATATGGTTTAATATCATTTTAAATGAAAAAACATGATAATATATTTAAAAAAAATCAAATTCAAAAATAAATAAATAAATAATTTTTAAATATAATTTTAATATTTAAAGTTAAAATAAAATATAATAGTTTTTATTATTAAAAAAAAACCAAAAAAAAATAAAAATAAATAAATAAATAAATAAATGTAATTGAATTCAAAAAATAAATGAATAACGAAACAAAATGAAATTTAAACTTATTTTTAATAAAATTGATATAATAGAATAATAAAACTAAAAGAACGTAATTTAAAAACATAAATTAAAAATGTCCACGGGCTCTTGGATAGACGATGATAGGGTGTTAAGGAGTTGCTTGATGTGAAGTCACTGATTCAATTCCCCACTACGATCAAGGTGACATATTGGACATGATGATGATGTAGTCTCACCCAAACTTACAAAAAATCAAATGAAACAAGTTCCCCTTCCCCAACTACGAAACCACCAAATTCCACCTCCTCCCCATGTAGCACCTGTGCATACCCTCACCCTCATTCCCACTCCCTCAGGTATCATGCAGTCCAGGACACTAGAAGCGGACACTAGAAGTGAGTTCACTTTTTTTCTTAATTTTAAATTTTTAAACTTTTTCTAATTATGCTTATTTAGAAAATAATAATCATTTTGTTTTATTTTTAATTATTTTATGTTCTTTTTGGAATATTTTGAGGGTTAGTATTTGCAAGTGAATTTAATTTCCCATTTTTTTACAAAAAAAATTGCTAATTTCCCTTTTTTAGTTATTAGCCCAAAATTTATAATATAAATCATTTTATCTTAAAATCCCCCAAAATTATAGAAACTGCATAAATCATTATAAATTTAAATATATTTATAAAAATATTTCTAAACATTTTATAGATAGTTTCCATTTTAAGGATTAATAAAATTGGCCAAAATTTCATAACTTTGAAATAAATTTCCAACCTTAAAACTTCCCCTTGTAATTTTATTGATTTTAATAAAAAAAAATATTTAAATATTTTTTGAAAAGAAAATTATATTTCCAATTTTATTTTCTATAATACTTTAAAACATTTTTTATTTGTTTTTTTAACAAATTTATGATTACTATATTATCCAATTTTAAGGTCACGGCTAAGCCAAACACCAAATTGGTGTATGAGACACCCTTGTTTGTGGGACAAGGGACCCACCTCCGCAGAGTGATTTGACTGCTAAGTCTACGAAGGGATACATACTCTACCCCCCTTTGGTTTTAAACCTGTGACCTCTTAGGAGGAAACACATGCTCTTAACCATTATGCCCACTCAAGCTATATATATATGAATTTTCTTTTATATTTTTTATAAATTAATATATTTTTTAAATCAAAACATTTATTTTTGTATTTTTTATTAAAAATGTTGTAATTTAAGTCAAAAGACAATAACTCAATTGGTAGTTAGCAAATTTAATTCTCCCTCCTTGCAAGTTTTATTCTCCATAGACATGTTAGTGTTACACTGGAAAATACCTCCTCATTAGCTCAGAGGAGAAGACCAACTTGGACTAAAGTAAAACCCTCATTTACAGGCTTATTTTCCATGGTAAATCACCCCATAAACTAGGAGAAGGCATGCTAACATGACCCAGTGGACCAGAAAACCATGTTAACCTAGGAATGCATGCTCTTTATCTACAATAAGGTCGCATTACCTGAATTTCATCAGATCATGAAGGAAAATCTTGAGTTAACTCATTGTGACTCTGTCATTTACTGAAAGTTAATTCTAAAAATCTAGAAAGGATCGCCTCACACTCGTCTTTAGAAATTCCCTATCCTAACAATAGCTACTATGTAGAGAAAGAGCAATAAATCAGAGGAAAATTTTGGCTTTTGCCCAAAATGAACTAGTGAAGAAAATGGAAAAATTTGAGCCTCCCATTGCCTATATATTGGAGGCTAGGCCACTATGGTTAGGATCAGAATTTGTGCATTGTTATGTTTCCAAGATATTGTTGAGAGAGAGAAAGAGAGAGAGAAGAGCTAGGAGTTGAAGGAAGGCTTTTTGCAATACTATGGTTGTAATCTTCCTTATATGATTTAATAATATAGATATATTTTTTTTTTGCCTACATTATGGTATAATGTTTACCTTTTACATGTTATGCTTTTATGATTTAGAATAACGCTCTAATACTGATGTATTTTATTTATATATGTTGTTATATGTTAGTACATTGAATTGTTGAGGTTTATATATGTTGTGAAGATTGTTTTTTGTCTACCTTGTCTTCAGATCTCATTCTTGGAGTTGGTTGAGGGTTGCTTCTCTACCACACAAATTGCTCTGGTAGATTTGTTCAATGGATAAACAGGTATCCACTCATCCTTGCTTTATCAATTCTTATCTAACATTGTCACGATTTAATGTGCCTTGCTTGAATAGCTTCATATTCCTTGATCCGTCTACCTTAGGTTCCGGAAACCTGAGATGGTTTTTTGTCCATCCACCTATGCATTAAACCCTATAGTAGAATTAGTGAATCTAATGGGGATTGTCCTTTGATTCTCATTTTTGATCTACTAGATCCTAGATCTCTAGCGCTCTCTACTTCTATCTGTTTTTGTCAGCCTTGATTCTTTTCATTGTGCCTGCTCAAAGCTAATACTTTTATTCCAAACCCTTGTTTTGACTTGGATTTCCCCTTTTCCAAGTGAAATATTGTAACTTTCCCTTGTTGTGCCTTCCATAGCATTATAACACCCTCCTCTATCTAATATGGAGTGTTACCCTTGTTGATAATGCCCTATGTGAACTAGAGACATGTGTTATAGGACCAAACCTCTGTTATCCACCCAGTTCTGTGGATTTCACTATTTGATAGTCTCACTTGTGGGTTGATCCTTGGATCTATATATCTAGACTTTGTTTATGTTAGATGCATGCATGTATGTCTTTCCTTTGAAAAAATAGCTTAATTGCATTAGTTTTGAAAAAAAAAGAAAAATAATTTTTTTGCTTTCTGTCATTTTACCTGGTTAGTTCAAGTTTATTTTGGGTTTGTGATATAAGGAATGCATGTCTGCATTCATTTTATTTGTGTTAGAACTACATTAGGACTATTTTATTTCAGAATATATGTATAGCTACTCTCTCCTTGTAAAAAGTATTATTCATCGAACTAAAATTGAAAAGCATATTTTATGCATGGTTTGAGTCAGGTCTCACAAATTCCATATGTCAATACCCCTCCAAAGACATTAATCAAGTACCCTTAAATTCAACCTCGTAATAAAATTGATCAGGAATTCTTTTTCAAGATACACACATATTAGTTTAGACTAGAGTCTTGGGATAGGGTTTGTGAGTCAACTCCCCGAACCTGCATAACTTAAACTAGTAGCATTAAAGAGAGAAAATCATGTTGCACTCACATCCTTTGGGACTACTCCACTAACAAGGGAGTTAAGCATGAGACAACATTAGGGTGTGAAAGAAGGTAGACCCCCTTCGATTTCATTATGGTGGGTATTATGTGTATCAGGGATCCTTTCAAGGATATCGGGGTTGAATCGAGAACTCAGGTATACTGCCTACACACTGTACAACATCCTTTCGGGGATATTAGAACTGAGTCGGGAACTCAAGTATCTTACCTACATATCATACTTCCCACGATATTGACCCCCCAAGTGGTGTCTGTGATTTGAGGTGAACTTAGTGACCATACTTCTAGGGACAAACATAAGGTGACTAGGGTGTGCTTCCCTGGTACCTCAATAGATGAACTTACTCTATATTTGGTTTTTTGGGAGGGAACTTGTCTTCACAATAGTGCTTGGCCCCTTTCTACCAAGGTTTGAGAGAAGCTCAAGAGTAATTGTAATTCTTACATTAGACCAATTCTCTATTATATCCCTTCAATATTGGGCTTCATCTCCAGCTAGTTGTGGTTATCAGATGGATTCTTTTCCCTTGGTTGCTTGATGATCTCTTTCATACTTTTTTTTATTTTTAGGTGTGTGCTCTTTGCTACTGAGGATAATATATATATCATACTTAATCTAATATTTTTTTAAACATATCATTCACCATGGCTACATTTGGCCCTTGTTATCTGACTCGGTGATAGCAAGGGATTCCCCCACTGAATGTGGAGGAATTGTAGAGCTTCAGTGAATCAGATTCCCCCCTTTACAAAAGGGAATCAGTATCCAGTATCAAATACTGAATCACACAGAACTTACCAAAATAATATTTTACCATAGGACTTCTTTACTGAAGGTGTCTTGCCTCATTTTAATCCTCCACTTACTGATCCTCTTAGGCCTGTTTTGGTTCAGTTTGCACCCTTGTTTGTCATGCGTTTGTCAGTTTCCACTCCCAATGTCCTGATGAATATGAGTGGGTAATGGTATTTTGTGGACACCTTTGCTCCACCACCACTTCCCTCACCTATAACCAATTCAACACAGTTGATTGGTTATCCTACTATTCAAACTATGCCTAGTCCAGGCATTCCAACTACACCTACTACGGGTGGAGTTCAGCACCTTCATGTCTCTACCCCCTTTGTGTCATCTCTTGGAATTTCAGCTATCACCCCTATAGGTGTTGTTATTATGACTACCTTCAACAATATGTTTGGTTATAACCCTTTGTTAAGTTCTAACCCCTAGGAAGTTATGTCTAGGGGCAATGTTTCCATCATGTACTTACCCATTGGGGGCATGATAGTGCCTATACCTCCTACAGTAAAATTTGTTCCTCCATTAATTGATATGTTTCCTCCTAGTGGACATACTACTAGTGGTTTTCATGCACCCACTGCTTCATATGTGGCCAGCAATATCCCTCAACCCAGTCTTGTTGCATCTATCCCCCCCCCCCTTCTCAACAGTCATTGAATTAAGGGGGAAACTTCTATCTTAGGCACAACCAATCCTTCATTACCTAGCCTAGTATGCCTTATGGCCCTCCACTCTATATGACCCCAACACCACCACCAGGAAACTACTTTCCGTTGCAACCTGTATACCCTACTGGAAACCAGTTGATGGGAGGGCCTCTTGGTCCCTCAGGTCATCCTGCTCCACCATGGTTTGATTTAGGGGCACCTACGCATTTCCCATTCTTGGCTACTTTATACATCCGGGATCTGTAAAGATAACGAATAACCCCATCAACCATAAATTTCTTTGGCCTCCAATCCCACATAAGATTCCTGTAGATATTTCGAAGTTCGAAGGAAAATAGGGAGATAACTTGAAAACGCACATCACAACTTACCACCTTTGTTGTGTATCAAACTCTATGATTAAAGATAGTGCCCAAATCAGACTCTTCCCCTGCACCTTGACCGGAAATGCTACCAAGAGGTATATTGAGTTACCACGAGCTTCAATGAATAACTTCATTTCCCTTGCCATGGAAGTTCTAAATAACTTTCAGTTACCTAACCTCTATGAAACTGAAATGGAACTTTTGACTAACTTGCACCAAGACACTTCCACCCACATCTCTAGTCACATCCATGAATGGATACGCCGATCGAGGCTTGTCAAGGCCCCCATTTTGAATCACTTCTTAGAATTATAGTTCTGCAAGTCTCTTCTACCTCTCATTGCAAAGGATGTTTCCATGGCTAGCATGGATATTGAAGATCAATATATTCGATGTGCCCAGCATGTTGGGATCACAAGACGCCGAGAGAAATTGTGGTGTCTAAATACATTGTTATTGTGTTCTTAGTGGCCACTGAGATTGGAGATGAATACCATGGGAAAAAACCATGGATGTTGGTATACCTAGAGCCAAAATACCACCATAACTTGACTAAGTCAAGTTTACTAGAACAACCCTAACAATCCCCCCCTTAAAATTGATTATGGGATATTGACCTGGTCCCATTCATCAACCTTCTCATCTGAGTTCTTATATTCCCCCCCTCAAGCTAGGATACCAGTACACATGCCACCCTGGTACCTCTCCAAGTGGTCCATTCCACAACTTTATAACTCCATGCTCCATTTGCACTACATGTATGCCTAAGAAATATCTTAAGTCCTTACAACTATGTGTGCTCCCATGCAACATGTCTGCCTCATTATCAGGTATTACAACTTCCTAGGGGAGTACATCTTCTTATCACAGGTTTCACAATTGGGACCAAAAATCTTAGGGTGTTCACACATCACACATTGATAAATTCATTGAATCCATCTCCTTTTTCATTCTTTTCATCTCCATTATTTTCATCCATCATACCTCTCTCTCAGTTTCTTTACCTTGTTCAATCCATTTAACACAATTTCGCCTAGTCCACATAATCTGCATGGATTCTCTTGTCTCATCTATAGGTTTCTTTATTTCTTTTATGCCGCATCTCTATTGTCATGAAATTTATCCTGTCATTGTTCATGACTTCTTCAACGGACTTCTCAGCATCCTTTTTAATATTTTTTTTTTTATTTCCCTTGACATCTTGTTGTTGTCACCTGTTTGAAAACTCTCATTGCCAATAAAGACACATTTTCATGGTTTTAACTCTAAGCATGTCTTCCAACACTTATAGTTCTCTCCAAAACTTGATTTGGGTATGACTTGCATTTCCCTATGTGAATTCTGCCACCATTTGGCTCGAATGGCTTTCACTATTGTTGCAAGGGCAAGGGAATTTCATCATTCCCCACCTCATGGATTTTATGTAGCTGACCCCACACCTCTATCCTTCTCATTCACTTGTTGTGCAGCCCATTTTTCCTACTCCGTTCAAATTGTTTCCCATTTAAATATCATCTACCATTATGTTGTAGTCCTCCTCCTTCTACACATTAGTTACTCCTCTCTAGACATTGGTCTTCTCATACCATAATTGTCTTTGCATTAGCAATAATATTATGTTCCCATTTAAAATTCTTTGGAGGACTCTTATGGGGCTTAACTTCTCAAGTATTTATCCTCAACCTTCACTAAGCTCTAATCTTAGGCTTCATCGTTAAGAATGGTGTCATGCACCCATGCATGATATGCCACAGCTTCATGCACCATCATCACTCCTTCACTGCTACTGGTGCTTATTTATTTACTATGAAAACACCACCTACCATTCCTCCACAAGTCTATTAGTTGATGGAATATTTCTCATCAGCGACTCCAACACTAATTTTGGCTACATTTTCATGGGAATTCCCTTCTCGGCGTAGCTATAACTGGAGAGATAAAACCCTTATTATTTGAGTTCTACGTTTTCCATCATCCAACCTCAAATATATTTCATTACAACATGCTCTCCCATCAGTTACGATGCCACCTTGACATTGCACTTCTTTGTAGCTTCTACTTTAAGTGCAGCCCTTGTGATCTCTTAGTCAAACTTCATTTGGTATGCACTCAGAAATAGTTTTTTGCACTTGAATCTCCTTGACTTGGAATTTTTGTAGCTAGCCATAACAATATCACCAATTTACTTGGCCCCTTCTAGGTGATTTCCCTTGACTTCTTGTTGTTATCACTATTTGAAAACTAGCATCGCCAACAGGGATAAGCTTACATGGGTATATAACAACACACTCCACTAACACTCTAATCACTGATTCGAATGCCTACAAGTATTATCCAAATTGTGATCTAGGCATGACTCTCATTGTTTACTACTAAGTCTATTTTTCCACTACCATAGGGCCCTTCCTCTAGAAAATTAGTTCAATACTCAGGTTGCTCCACTTAGCCATTGGCTTTAGCCTTTCAATATTATCACAACGACTAATACACATCTACTGATAACTTCCATGGATGGTATGGACTGGATCTACTACATCAATCTCTCCTTTTCTTCCTGATGAGCCCCAGTATTGCAACAAGAATGTTGCAACTCCTGAGGCTATCAACTTAAATTATCAACTCAGGTCCACACAAACTTAAGAGGGATCGGAATTGTATGTGCAAGAGACACCTTCCTCTTCCTAGTATGAATCCTTTTGATGCAAGTGAAAGAAGTAAATGAAACAACTTCAAATGAACAAAGAAGTAAGCTTCCAATCCTAATTTAAAACAGGTAAATAACAATTAGAAAATCTATTCTACTTGGAAAGTAAATCCCAAGAAGTAAACATTAGGGGAATTTTGAGGTCTAAAATGGGCCTCCTAAGGAAATTATAAATTAATAGTGGAAATAATAAAATAAGATTACATTACATCATCAAAATTTAGAGGGAAAAAAAAAAAAAAAAAAAAAAATTTTTTTGTCAACTTGTATTTTCAACTTATCTCCCTAGGGGTTTACTCAAATTTCGAGCGGCAACACTCATTGGATACAAAATTTGATTCCTCATCCAAAGAGTACCCATGTTGCATACATTCGATGGAACCTACTACACAAAAAATGAGAAATACATGAAAAATGTTATTGGAATCATGTTTTTTCATGTATTTATCATTATTTGTGTTATAGGGTCCATCGAAAGTATCAAACATGGGTACTCCTTGGATGAGGAATTAGATTTTGCATCCAATGAGTACTCCCACTCAAAATTTGAGTAAAACCTTAGGGAGATAAGTTGAAAAAGAAGTTTTTTTTTTTATTATTTTTTAAACTTTTTACTTTTTTACTCCAAAAATCGTGAATCATCCCCCATGGTTGATATCATCATATTTTAATCATATTGGTTCTTTTTTAAGTTTATTTTGGTTGTACATTTTTCTTAGGAGGCCCATTTTAGACCTCAAAATTCCCCTAATTTCTATTTTCTTTGCAAACATGTAAAACGTAATGAAAACTAGGAAATCTAATTTATCTTTTGGGAAAGAAAATTATATTTAAATTATATCTATCTATTTTTCAGGAAATTGAAGTCCTAGATTACTCTTGCAAACAGGAAATCACAATTTGCATAAAGTAAATTGTGGAAAGGAATCTAGACTAATTTGAAGAAATCAACATTCAAGAAGTAATCAATATAAGAGCTAAATGGAGGCCTAACCAAACCTTAGCTCAACCAAAGTTGCCTCAGAGCTTTCATAGGCTATAAATATACTTATATCATGAATTTGGAGTGAATCTAGGTAAGGAAACTCTCGAAAACAAATTGCTACAGGTCTGCTATAGGACTGCTACAAAACTGCTACAGGAGTGATGGGATTGCAATAGGAGTGAGATAACTTGTTGAATTCCTAAGAAAATCAAATGAAAATGAGATGGAAAAACTTTTTTTTTTAAGTAGGATGTCCTGGGACTCCATTTCTAAGTGGAATCGCTCAAAATTACCCTTGTTAACATGTGTTTAAAAATAGCAGAAAATTACTACTCTGAAAATTGTAAATTCAAGAATTAGTGAGCTAGTTAACCTATCAAATGTCTAACCTGATAAAGCTCAAATGCTAAAAAATAGCCTCGTTAACACATGCTAAAAAATAGTTGAAAATTACTACTATTTTTCTATAAGGGACTTCCAAAAATTCTATATTTGTGAACCAGTAAAACAATCCAAGTAGCTCAATGATGAATATGACTTTTAAAAATTGTTCCAAGGATGAATCATGCAAAAGAACTCACTTCAATCATTTAACTAATATGACCTACAACAAAAGAAGCATGAATATTCAGTGTAGGAATAAGAGATGCAAGTGAAAAAAACATTCAAAGGAAATAAAGAAATTTTACAAGAGGGATTTGAGGCTCCTGGGATGGCCAAGGCCAAGGATACTTAGAGTCCTATGAAGAAAACAAATCTTTAGAAGCTAAAAATGGCACCAAAATTCATTATTTGAATCAATCTAAGTGCATCCTTGCTAGAAATGAAAGTGGAGTTGTTAAATAACAATTTTTCTCCACAAGAAGATTAATAAACATATGCCCCTAGAGGGAAATTCGAATTGGTACTTATATAAAGTGATGATGAAGCATTATCCTTGAAAGGAGACAACTTTCCCCTCTAAAATCCTTCAAAAAGTGGATCTGGTTCCCAACACTAGGAATCTTCATTAAATGATGAGGAACACATTTCTAGATTTTCTCAATCAATGGAGCTCTAGAATTTGTAAATAATTTTGTGATATTTTGTTTATTTATTATCCAATATTGTTCCATCTTGTAGTAGGGAGAAAGTCCCTATATTATCTCATTCAAAATTTACTCAATATTCTGTAAAATTAAATAATATTAGGCACATAATGTGCAATTATCTTTAAACCTTCCTAAGAACATATTAAAGCTAAAAAAAAACATTATTAAGTGTAGAAGTAGAGATTTAGTATAGCCTTTATGTCCTAAGAAAGGTTATATGGGCCTTAATTTGTGTCTAATTTGGAGGCCCATCATACCCCCTACTAAAATTGTTTCTCATCCTCTGAGCAACCTATTCATCTTCTTTCCTTCTTGTTCTTCGTGTAATGTTCTTCCTTAGCTCATTGTTCTTTGGGGACGTGGACAAACTTGCCATGGGGGCAAGTTGTGTCTCCTTTTCCTGTAGTTTCTCTAAAAGCCTCTTGTTTTCTAACAGTAGTTTCTCCTTCATGACCAATTCCTTTAGCCTCAAGTCAGCAAATTCCTTACCCATTTGTTGTAATTTTTCCTCCATGAGGCCCACATATTCTAACTTCTTGGATTTTGCAATTGAGTTTTGCCTCTTTCCCTTTCCAACTCAAAGAAGAGCGGTATTGAAAATTTGGGGGTATAATTTCTGCCATCCTCAGTGAAATTGTAGTAGGATCCTAGGTCAGGTTGTGGATCAAGCTCCTAGAGTTCTTGGAGGTCTTCTTATCTCCCTTTTGATGTGGTTGCCCATTCATGTAGCATTTCCCGTTGCTCCTATAGCGGTCCATGTTTCTCCTGTAGCTGTTCTTTTTCTTCCTATAGCACGTAACCCGAATGCTTTAGAAACTAATATTTGCATGTCAAGAGGTGGTGGATCCACCTTTTGTTTTTTTTCTTATTATTTTTTAAATTTTTTATTTTTTCAAATTTTTCTCTTTTTTCATTGCATGCAAAATAAATTCAAAGTGCTTTTTGTTAACCTAGTTTGCCCTCACTTACCCCTTCACACTCCTTGTCCTCTATCACGACTAAGTGATTACAACCCACTTTCTCAAATCCTCTTCACTTTTGTGTTGTTCCTCTCCCACACATGTCGGTGTCTTGGTGGAAAAGTGAAGTTAACTACTAGGTAACGTTGAGGTTTATATGCTACTAAGTTCGGCTAAAAAAGAAAAAAAAATCTTCATACACTTGCAAAGTTTTACAAGTGAAAATAATTTTGTAGGAAAGGTTTAAAGGATTGCATACTTGAGCCTTACCTTGGATGTGTTTTTGCAGGTGATATTGAGATTGTTGACATGACTGTTGAAGTTTCATTTGGTGGTTTTGAAGCTGATGTGTTGATCTTTTGGTGTTTGCATGACATTTTAGACATGGATGAAGTTTTTCTTAAGTGTCTTCTTTTGCATGTTACTTCAGGAATAATGGTTGATTTGCTGCCTCTTTGAGGTGTTATCTTCCCATGGTTGTTTCCCTGTGCATTGGCTCTATTCTGGAAATATGTATTTTCACATGTACTTGACTATTAGAGGCTTTTTAACACAGTTTTTTAATGGTGGATCAAGTGTTTTTGTTGGACATGAACAGTGATTGTGTAGTAATTTGAAAAGGACCCTATAGTTGTTCAAAACTAGTGTTGGAGTCTTATGATGCTTCATGATGCATAGATTTCTTGTTCTGGTGCCTTGAATGTGGTCCTCTAGGGTATGTACAGGCTGCTATAGGACTGTGTGTCTCACACAAGCCCTTTTAGGAACAGTTTTTTCTCTCAGTGTTTCTTGATAAAAATATTGATAATTCATAAGGAAGTTGTTAATGAGTGTCAGAGAGCTCTATGGTGATGAAAAGAGGTGGAAAAATGGATGAAGGACAATGATTTTGATGGAAAGAGATGGGAATGAAGGTGGGGTCAGTTTTAAATGGTGTTATGGATGGATGATAGGGTTAATGTGGATCCCTCCTCTTATTCCTAGATGAAAAAATATAAGATTTGAAACTTTTTCTATGTCGATCACAATCCTGTAGCAATTTTGGTCACTCCTGTATCAATTTTGGAACACTCCTATAGCAGAATTGTTTTATCCACATCTCTCAAATCATAGATTGGATTGACCTGAATTTTTTTATCATGTTTCCATCATCCTTATGCACCTCTCCATAAAACAATCTTGGCCAATGCATACATAAATCTTGAGAAAAAATAAAAATGGTTGTAGGTGATGGAGGTTAATTTCTTAAAAAATGTGCATTGGAATTTGCTGAAATTTCTTGATCATGTTATCATCATCCATATGCATCTCCCCATGAAATAAATCATCCAATGGATGCACGATTTTCGAGATATGGTAAAAGCAATTTCTGCCCTATGTATTTTGACAGTTTTGTAGAAAAATAAAACTTTCCTGTAGCAATTTAGGACAGTGGGGAAAATGAATGGGAAAGGCTTATGAATGATGGGTGGATGTTGGAAATGGATGAGGGTGATGAATTTCCATGGCCTTTGTCCTATTGGAGCATCTGAGCAAAGGAGGAGAAAGCCCAAGTTTGACTTCCTTTGACTATATTTTTGACCAACTTTTTCTTTTGGTGCTATCTTGTTTTGTTACTGCCAAATGTTACAGAGCACTTGCATTCATCAAAGAGAGATACATGGAGCAAAGAATTTTTTTCATTTTTTTTCATTTTTTTGTTAGGTCTTCTAGCTGCCTCAATGAGGTTTTCAACTAGAAGGTCTACCTAGGCACCTCAAAGGAGGTTTTCACCTAGGATATTTTCTTCTTTTTTCCTCTCTTTTTTTCAACCCACTGGCCGCTTTATGGAGGTTTTCAATCAATGAGCAAATATCAGGGGCCCAAAAGGAGATTTTCACCTCAGGTTTTATTTTTCTTATTTTATTTTCTTTTCCTCTTATCTTTTCTCTTTTGCAATTTTTTGTTTCTTTTTCCCTATCCTACTCTACTTGAAAAAACAAAATCCATTTCAAGTGTAGGAATACTTCCAATGGAGCCATGTCCATAACAAGATGAGAGATAAAATCATGTATAGGTTTGAAATGTATGCTTTGACATGTACTTGAATTTTAGAGACCGAATTATTTGACTTAATGACATCAAGCATTGTTGAAGAAGAGATTGATGCTCCATCTTGTTGATTTTTTGGAGCCAAACCTTGATATAGCTTTGATGCCCTTAGTTTGCTTGCTCATATGGATCATTCTTCATGTCTTATTATAGCTTGTATTGAAAGAGGAGGGCTAGTTCATGTCTTGTTGATATGAGTTGACAAAGTAGGTTTGCTCCATGCCTCTTTCTAATTTCACTGCCACACCTTTTTCTTCTACATGCAGATGATCAAGTGGGGGAATTTTTGGTGTTGAAGAAATATTTTCTATATATATAAAATAAAATAAAATAAATAATAATAAATAAATAAATAAATAATAATTAAATGAAAATGTTAATGCAATGCAATGAATTATGCCTAATGCATTTTTTTTGTTTTTGCAGAAAATATGAATTCAGAAAAGAAACAAGGAATCATTACAAGAATAAGAGAGTACTTACTTTTACACCCTCACTCGCAACAACACCAAAAAGTTATGAGCCGAAGTATTGCAACAAGAATGTTGCAACTCCTGATGCTATAAACTTAAATCAACTCGAGGTTCATACAAACTTAAGAGGGGTCGGCATTGTATGTGTAGCAGGCACCTTCCTCTTCCTAGTTTGACTCCCTTTGATGCAAGTGAGATAAGGTAATAAAATAACTTCAAATGAACAAATATATAAGTAAGATTCTAATCCTAAGTTGCAAAAGGTAAATAACAATAAGAAAATGTATTCTACTTGAAAAGTAAATGGTAGGAAAGAAATCTATTCTATTTACAAACATTTAAAACATAATGACAACTAGAAAATCTAATCTATCTTGCTGAAAAGGAAATTACATTTAAAGGAGATATATTCTATTTTGTGGGAAATGGAAGTCCTAGAGTACTCTTGCAAAAAGGAAATCACACTTTGCATAAAGTAAATTGCAAAAATGGAATCTAGATTAATTTGCAAAACTCAACATTCAAGAAGTAAGAAATATAAGAGCTAAATGGCGGCCTAACCAAACCTTCTCTCAACCAAAGTGGCCACAGAGCCTTCATAGGATATAAATATAATTCTACCATGAACTTGAAGTTAATATAGGCAAGGAAAATCTTGAAAACAAATTTCTATAGGTCTGCTACAGGACTGCTACAAGAGTGACAGGATCACTATAGGAGTGAAATAACTTGTCGAATGACTAATGAAATCAAATGAAAATAAGATGGGAAAATTTTTATTATTAAGTAGGATGTCCTAGGAATCCATTCCAAGTGGAATAACTCAAAAATACCCCTGTTAACATGTGCTAAAAAATAGAAAAAATTACTACTCTAAAACCAAGAAATTCAAGAATAGTGGGCTAATTAACCTATCAAATGCCTAACCTGATCAAGTGAAAATTCTATCGGCTGAATTTTTTTATTAATTTAATTTTTTTAAGACTAAATACAATTGAAATCAACTCGAAGTTTAGAAAAGATCTCGATTTTTTGAGGCTGGACGGAGCGATGGAGGCGACCAGAATCGTTGAGCAGCTCACCGTAGAGCAGACCTCCGAGCTCAAGGAGGCGTTCATCTTATTCGACAACGATGGGGACAGACGAAGAAGAATCGCGGCAGAGGATTCCGTCCTGTGACTTGGTCGGAAGAAGACGCCCACAGCCGTGACATACTGCAAGCGGGGCCGAGTTTTGAAAAAGATCAATGGCTACCCCATTGAGCGGACTGACCCTAAGATTCTCCGTTACAAGGTTTTCGAGTCCGTTGGTTATGGGTTTCCTGTTGTCTTGGTTCCAAAGAAAGATGGTACATGACACATGTGTGTAGATTTTAGAGATTTGAACAAGATCAAGGCAAATAATCACTATCCTCTTCCTTACATTGATTACTTGATAAATAAGTTAAAGGGAGTTGTTTACTTTACTAAGTTAGATTTGAGAAGCGATTATCATTAGATAAGGATTACTGAAGATGATATTGGAAAACTACTTTCAAGATGAAATAAGGTTTGTTTAAATGGTTAGTTATGACATTTGGGATTTGAAATGCACTTGCAACATTCATGAGAGTTGTGAATGATGTGTTGCAACCATTCCTTGCTGATTTTGTCATAGTCTACTTAGATGATATTCTGATTTTCAGTAAGACTCATGAAGATCATGTCAATCATGTGAAACAAGTTTTAGATGTCTTGAAAAATGAGAAATTGTATTTGAAGATGTCTAAATGTGAATTTGGGAAAACCTC
Organism: Pinus taeda; assembly: GCA_000404065.3. NCBI lineage: Eukaryota > Viridiplantae > Streptophyta > Pinopsida > Pinales > Pinaceae > Pinus > Pinus taeda. The sequence continues at coordinate 203,170 of APFE031075247.1, read as the reverse complement.
TTTGGTTTTTTTGCGTCATATTGTAGGAGGGGGTGAATTGAATATTGACCCCTCAAAAGTTGATGTTATTGTGAATTGGCCTAAACCAAACAATGTAACAAAAGTTAGGAGTTTTTGGGCGCAACCCAATATTGAAAAAAAATTCTCACTAAATTCTCACTCCTTGCAGCACCATTACATGCTTTGGCAAGTATGAAACACGTCTTCCAGTGGGGAGGCAAGCAACATAAAGCTTTCAACACTTTGAAAGAGAAAATTAGTACAACACCAATTCTAGTACTTCCATATTTTAAGTAGTCATTTGAAATTCAAACCGATGCAAGCGAATAAGGCTATGGGAGTAGTTTTGATGCAACATGGTAAGCCAGTTTGTTATCATTCTGAAACTTTTACCAATGCAGTAATTAACTATCTAACTTATGATAAAGAGTTGTATGCTTTGGTACAAAGAGTGAAAAAATGGAAGCATTATTTGATCGGTAAAGAAACAATTATTCATACTGACCATCAACCTTTGCAATATTTACAATTGCAACCAAGCTACAATAAGCTAGACATTTCAGGTGGATGGGATTCCTACAACAATTCCATTTGGTAATCAAGTATAAGAAAGGTATATACAACAAATTTTCATATATGTTATCAAGGCCTATTGTTAATGCATTTGTTATTCTTAAGCATAACTCAATCATGCATGAAAGTTATATTGAAAAATATGCTCAAGATGAAGATTGTAAAGATGTTTATGCAACTTTGAGTCAAGAGAATCATGTTGAAGAGTTGGATTATCATGTTCATAACAAGTTTTGTATCATCTTGGTAAGTTATTTGTTCCACGGGGTGAAAGAGTCAATGTCATAAGGGAATCCCACACTTCTCTTATTGCTGGTCACTTTGGTGTAGGCAAAACAATTGCTTAGATTCAAAGGTATTGTTATTGGCCTCACATGAATGAAACTATTTCAATATATGTAAAATGATGTTCCATGTGTGCTACTACCAAGCCTAACAATAGGAAATTTGGTTTGTATACTCCAATTTCTATTCTTTCTTTCCCTTGGGAAAGTATTTCTACGGATTTTGTTGGAGGACTACCAATGTCTAGTAAAGGTCATGATTATTTATATGTTGTTGTGGATATTTTCAGAAAAATATGACAGTGTGTTGATGCCATGTAAGAAACAAGCTACAACTGAACAACCCGCAAAGATGTTCTTCCAAAATGTAGGGTTCACTTTGGGTTACCCACTTCTATTATTTTTTATTGAGATTCTTAATTTGTTGGGAAGTTTTGGTCAAGTTTATGGCAACTCATGGAAACAAAGTTGAAGAAGAGCATATCATTTCATCCACAAATCGACGAATAGACAAAAGTAGTGAACAAAACAATAGTGCATATCCTTCGAGGCTATTTTGGTAAGCATCTTAAACTTCAAGATGAACATTTGCATTACATCCAACATGTCTACAATCTCGCTAAGCATTCATCTACACAAGTATCTCCATTTGAAGCTTGTTTGGGTTATTTTCTAAAGTCTCCTTTGGATTTTATCTATGGTAAAGATATTGCAGTAGATGGACATAGTGATGTAGACAAAGGCAAACATTTCATTGAACAAATTCAGCTTGTGCATCAAATAGTACAACAACAACTAGAGAAAAGAAAAGCCAAGTATAAAGCAAGATATGACAAGCATCAGCTTGATCATGATTTCCAAGTGGGAGATCAAGTTTGGTTTTATATCAGCAAGGAAAGACTACAAGGTGAAGGTAAAAAACTCAACTCAATTAGATATGGTTCTTTCAAAATCTTGGAGAAGATAGGTAATAATGATTTCCAATTAAATTTGCCATCTTACATACAAATTTATTTTGTTGTGAATGTGGAAAACTTGAGATTGTATGAACTTCCAATGATTAATAATCAAGAAAATAATGTTCATATTCCATCTATAGAAGATTTTTCTCCTGAATTTTTAAATGATTTGCAGGAATAATCAATTCTTATTTGGAGGATAAGGACTTAATGTAGAGGCAATGTGGAGTATCTTCGAGTGGGGATCAAAGGTACCAATCCAAGTAAAGCAAGGTGGATTGGTATCGAAAAAGTGAGGGAGTTGTACCCTCACAAGTTGAGTAAAAAAAATGACTTTTGGTGGTTCAAAAGCTTCTAGTGGGGAGGACTGATCCATGGGATAAAAAATATGCTAAAAAATCAAAGTTCTAAAATTATCCCAAAACTAGTGCCAAATGGTAGATATTTTCATTATGATTCCAACGAATCATGAATAGCCCTAGGCCAACACCGTATCAAGAAGTTATCACGTTTTGAAGTTTTTGGCAAAGAGTAAAAAACGTCAACTTGCAGGGTTGACTAGACACTGTATGGATGCCATGTGGTAGTTTGTATGTTGACGTGGTGCTGATGTCAGCAGGGTGATTGTGCAACACAAAGCCATTCAGAAATGGACATGTGGCTCGACCGTACAGAGGCATTTGACACATTTTGATTGGTTGGTGGTGATTTTGGTTGGGCCAATTATAGGCCACCACGTGGCCCAATCAATGGTTGACATTTGGCCCTATAGAAAGGCATCACATAGCTCTGGTTCACTGGTTAAAATTTGTTTGTTCGACTAACCGATCGACCTCCACGGGGTTCGACCTCGTGACTTCCGACAACACAAACTTTCGTTCCACAATTATGCCACGCATTGGTTCTTATTATACATAACAAGAAAGTTTTATTTAAAGACTAACTGTTGGCAGTTTGGGGAGGGGACCGGGTTGGCGGGTTCGCCCGATCAACCCAACCACGAGTCATATGATATGAAACGTGACCGTGCACAAAGGCGGGAGGGGAGGGGTGCAAGGCCTTAGCCCTGGGTTCCATTGTTTACCACATAACCAACAACGGAAGGTGTAGGTGTGTGACAGCCTACCCACTCCCATCTCATGGCATTTTTACCCATAAAGCGACTAAGAGTGGGGGCCAACGGGCGCGTGGCCTCTGGCCTGCACCACGTGTTGACATTGGATGCCATGTGACTAACCATAGGGTATAAAATAAGGGCGAGGGAGTCAAATTAATTGTCTAACAAATTGCACTTGCCACGATGAGTTTCAAGGTTGAGCCTGCACGGAATTGTTGCCTTGCATATCCGACAAAGAGGAATTCCGTTGCCAGTTTTGACAGAAGGACAAATTTGCAAAACAGTTAGCAAAGAAATGGAGGAGGAGGCCCAACTTGGCCATTTTTCATCCTTTTTGAGCCCAAGAGGAGCCTACACAAGGGTTTTCGTGTGTTCTGGATAAAATGACATTGTTATTTTTCTAATTGGATAATTGTATGTTGATGTAATTTCACATTTGATCATATAATTTAAAGGGCCAACATTGGAAGCTAGACCCGGAGATGTATCCCAGGAGGAGTTAACTCCGTCATCAAATTGTTGATTTGTGATCCTACTTGTGCTCTATTTTTCATTGTTAAAATCTGCAAAATTAAAATTAGTTATGTGCTTTTGCAATATCAATCCATTGCCCATAAGACATAAACTAGCTTGCAAACTTTACATGAAACCTTCAATTTTTAATTTTATATCGCAAACTCTAGACCTGGCACAAGGGTGTCGAATTATGAAACAAAATGACGTAACAACCTATAGTTGGGAGGAAAACGTGAAGCCCTTCGCTAGTCACCAATGGAATTTATTTACATAGACATGTTACTTTGCTTAGGAATTACTTTTGAATATTGAACTCTCATGTAATTAATTGATGTGTGAAATATGTTGAGTGTTTCAATATTTGGACTTTTGGGGACGTTGATATGTTTTGACAAAACTAAATTTTACCTTTCAGAATCCCGTATAATATTAGAGATTTCTATTGAATGGGAGCTAAGTTGTATGAAACATCATTGCATGAGGATTGCATGTATACCTGTATAAACATAAATGTATGCATATATGAGTTTCACATGTATATATATTGAGATGGTACTTTTGTTATTACAGGTTATTGATATTTTCCATCCACTTAACAATATCCAATTAACAAACATGAATGCCATGAATGGCTTTAGGAAAATTTGAACTAGATGTAAATAAATCGCCCCCAAACCTCTTATATAATTCAATGGTGTATAAATTTGATAATGTTGGTGTTGGTGTAAGTTAGCTTAGCCCAAAACAATGTAAACTTTGAAACGAGATCTGTAAACTCAGGACGAGAACTCTAGCAAGCAAAAAAAAACCCTAAAAAATATGAAAAACAACCCGAAAATGAAAAGTGTTGATGCTAGAATAATGATTTTTATTTTTTATTTTTTTATTATATATTTTTACGAAGTAAATTTTCAACGCTTTTTCAAAATGATACTAAAATCCAATAAAACCAATTTTTTTGTTCAAAAGACACCCTAAAAACGAAGAGTGTTGATGTTGGATAACATCTTTTTTTTTCGAAGTTAATTTTCAACAATTTTTAGCAATCATGTTAAGGATAAAATATCATGACTCTGAAAAACCTTAAAATTCCAACAATTTTCAGGCATGACATTAAAGATAAAATATAAAGTCTCTGAAAAACCTTAAAATTCCAACAATTTTCATCCATGGTGTTAAAGATAAAATACTTATAATTGTTTTCAACCATAACATTAAAGATAAAATATCATGACTCAAAAATACTTCAAAATTTTGACAAATTGACAACTATGGAATTAAAATCAAAGATCATGACTACAGAAACCTTAAGTTTTCAATATATTTCAACCATAACATTATGGAAAATTTTATGATTAAAAAAACTTAAAAAAGGAATTCCTGAATGAAAGAGTCATTATACCATGAGTAATTTATTTTTTAAATACTAAAAGTATAACGATTTTAAAATCTTAGCCTAAGACAACTGGACACATTGCAACAAAAATTTAAAAATCAACCATCTAATTGACATGCAATGTAGACAAACTCGACCCATTGTAATGAAAACTTAAAGGCCAACCATGAAATTGAGACATTGTGGGGGCACTTATCCATTACAAAGAAAACTTTAAAATCAACTATCAAATTGACAAATAATAAGACTTAGTTGCTAATCGATGATTGACATAGACTTTGCAAAATAAAATAAAATAAAACAAAAGAATAAATAAATTAAAATGAAAAATACAAAAGTAAACAATTATTCAAACATTGAAAAAAAACACACACAAAAAGTTTAAAAAACTATAACAAGTAAATAAGAATGTATATTAAAACATCTAAAAAAAACAGGATCCAAAAAAAATAAAACAAAAATTTAAACAGGGAGAAAAATAAAAACTATAACATTAAAAAAAACAAAAAAAAAATTTAAAAAAATAATAACAAGTAACAAAAAAATATATATTAAAAAAAAAAAAACTTGAACATTAAAAAAGTAAAAATAATAATAAGTAAATAAAAATATATACAAATTTAAAAAATTCAAAAAAAAGTTGGCAGAAAAACAATAAAATTTTAAACCATGAAAAAGAGAATAAATAAAAATATAATAAACATAAGAATTAAAAATATCTATATATTTTAAACATTTAGAAAATAAAAGTAACTAAGAGAAAATTAATTTTTTTACAATAAGTAAATAAAAAATATATTAAAAAATGATGTAAAAGGAAATTATAATATAAAAACATATATAATAAACCCAAATAAATAATTTAACCATTAAAGAGGCAATTTAAAAAGGACATATTAATCATAAGAGGGGAATTATACTTATATATTATATATATATATATATATAATATATATTATATATATATATCAAAAAAGTTGGAAATTTAAAATAAATACAAATAAAATCCTTAAATAATAAAAAATAACCATTTTAAAATTAAAAATATGAAAAATATTTTAAAAATATAATTAAAAACATTAAGTATATATAATATTATATCTATTATTAATTTAATTCAAAAAAATCAAAAATAAATTTTAAAAAATAGCAAAAAAAACTATTAACAGCCTAGCCCGCGACCTACAGGCCTTGGGCATGGAGTCCAATTCCCATAATCAAAATCCACGCTCAGGGCTGGTGGTACGCGACCTTGGGTGGGGGTGGCAGTTGCACACAATTGCTAGCCCTGCCGAGGGCTGCGTCTCAGCAGCTCTGCGTGTGAATTTTGATTTCAGGAATTTGGCCCCATGCTCAGGGTGGTACCTCACGGGCATGGAGTTCGATTCTAGGAATTAGACTCCATGCCTAGGGCCACGCCACACCGACCCTGGTTGTAGAGTC